>JAWZYU010001327.1:0-32876 GCA_038380435.1 Ryuthela nishihirai | reverse complement strand
CAGGTGCCCGAGACCAGAGGAAAAAAAAACTCCCCCGGGACATGAGGCGGGAACACCCGTCAGTTGCCCGAGAGCACAAAAAACTACCTCCCCCGGGTCATGAGGCGGGAACTCGTAACAGGTACCCGAGACCAGAGGAAAAAAAAACTCCCCCGGGACATGAGGCGGGAACACCCGACAGTTGCCCGAGAGCACAAAAAACTACCTCCCCCGGGTCATGAGGCGGGAACACCCGACAGTTGCCCGAGAGCACAAAAAACTACCTCCCCCGGGTCATGAGGCGGGAACTCGTAACAGGTGCCCGAGACCAGAGGAAAAAAAAACTCCCCCGGGACATGAGGCGGGAACACCCGACAGTTGCCGGAGAGCACAAAAAACTACCTCCCCCGGGTCATGAGGCGGGAACTCGTAACAGGTGCCCGAGACCAGAGGAAAAAAAAACTCCCCCGGGACATGAGGCGGGAACACCCGACAGTTGCCCGAGAGCACAAAAAACTACCTCCCCCGGGTCATGAGGCGGGAACACCCGACAGTTGCCCGAGAGCACAAAAAACTACCTCCCCCGGGTCATGAGGCGGAAACTCGTAACAGGTGCCCGAGACCAGAGGAAAAAAAAACTCCCCCGGGACATGAGGCGGGAACACCCGACAGTTGCCGGAGAGCACAAAAAACTACCTCCCCCGGGTCATGAGGTGGGAACACCCGACAGTTGCCCGAGAGCACAAAAAACTACCTCCCCCGGGTCATGAGGCGGGAACTCGTAACAGGTGCCCGAGACCAGAGGAAAAATAAAATCCCCCGGGACATGAGGCGGGAACACCCGACAGTTGCCCGAGAGCACGAAAAACTACCTCCCCCGGGTCATGAGGCGGGAACTCGTAACAGGTGCCCGAGACCAGAGGAAAAAAAAAATCCCCCGGGACATGAGGCGGGAACACCCGACAGTTGCCCGAGAGCACGAAAAACTACCTCCCCCGGGTCATGAGGCGGGAACTCGTAACAGGTGCCCGAGACCAGAGGAAAAAAAAAATCCCCCGGGACATGAGGCGGGAACACCCGACAGTTGCCCGAGAGCACGAAAAACTACCTCCCCCGGGTCATGAGGCGGGAACTCGTAACAGGTGCCCGAGACCAGAGGAAAAAAAAAATCCCCCGGGACATGAGGCGGGAACACCCGACAGTTGCCC
The DNA here is from genome assembly GCA_038380435.1 of Ryuthela nishihirai. Classification (NCBI taxonomy): domain Eukaryota; kingdom Metazoa; phylum Arthropoda; class Arachnida; order Araneae; family Heptathelidae; genus Ryuthela; species Ryuthela nishihirai. Next base: position 31,689 of record JAWZYU010001327.1, on the reverse strand, counting down.
GAGAGCACGAAAAACTACCTCCCCCGGGTCATGAGGCGGGAACTCGTAACAGGTGCCCGAGACCAGAGGAAAAAAAAAATCCCCCGGGACATGAGGCGGGAACACCCGACAGTTGCCCGAGAGCACGAAAAACTACCTCCCCCGGGTCATGAGGCGGGAACTCGTAACAGGTGCCCGAGACCAGAGGAAAAATAAAATCCCCCGGGACATGAGGCGGGAACACCCGACAGTTGCCCGAGAGCACGAAAAACTACCTCCCCCGGGTCATGAGGCGGGAACTCGTAACAGGTGCCCGAGACCAGAGGAAAAAAAAACTCCCCCGGGACATGAGGCGGGAACACCCGACAGTTGCCCGAGAGCACAAAAAACTACCTCCCCCGGGTCATGAGGCGGGAACACCCGACAGTTGCCCGAGAGCACAAAAAACTACCTCCCCCGGGTCATGAGGCGGGAACTCGTAACAGGTGCCCGAGACCAGAGGAAAAAAAAACTCCCCCGGGACATGAGGCGGGAACACCCGACAGTTGCCCGAGAGCACAAAAAACTACCTCCCCCGGGTCATGAGGCGGGAACACCCGACAGTTGCCCGAGAGCACAAAAAACTACCTCCCCCGGGTCATGAGGCGGAAACTCGTAACAGGTGCCCGAGACCAGAGGAAAAAAAAACTCCCCCGGGACATGAGGCGGGAACACCCGACAGTTGCCGGAGAGCACAAAAAACTACCTCCCCCGGGTCATGAGGCGGGAACACCCGACAGTTGCCCGAGAGCACAAAAAACTACCTCCCCCGGGTCATGAGGCGGGAACTCGTAACAGGTGCCCGAGACCAGAGGAAAAAAAAACTCCCCCGGGACATGAGGCGGGAACACCCGACAGTTGCCGGAGAGCACAAAAAACTACCTCCCCCGGGTCATGAGGCGGGAACTCGTAACAGGTGCCCGAGACCAGAGGAAAAAAAAACTCCCCCGGGACATGAGGCGGGAACACCCGACAGTTGGCGGAGAGCACAAAAAACTACCTCCCCCGGGTCATGAGGCGGGAACTCGTAACAGGTGCCCGAGACCAGAGGAAAAAAAAACTCCCCCGGGACATGAGGCGGGAACAGCCGACAGTTGCCCGAGAGCACAAAAAACTACCTCCCCCGGGTCATGAGGCGGGAACTCGTAACAGGTGCCCGAGACCAGAGGAAAAAAAAACTCCCCCGGGACATGAGGCGGGAACACCCGACAGTTGCCCGAGAGCACAAAAAACTACCTCCCCCGGGTCATGAGGCGGGAACTCGTAACAGGTGCCCGAGACCAGAGGAAAAAAAAACTCCCCCGGGACATGAGGCGGGAACAGCCGACAGTTGCCGGAGAGCACAAAAAACTACCTCCCCCGGGTCATGAGGCGGGAACTCGTAACAGGTGCCCGAGACCAGAGGAAAAAAAAACTCCCCTGGGACATGAGGCGGGAACACCCGACAGTTGCCCGAGAGCACAAAAAACTACCTCCCCCGGGTCATGAGGCGGGAACACCCGACAGTTGCCCGAGAGCACAAAAAACTACCTCCCCCGGGTCATGAGGCGGGAACTCGTAACAGGTGCCCGAGACCAGAGGAAAAAAAAACTCCCCCGGGACATGAGGCGGGAACACCCGAGAGTTGCCGGAGAGCACAAAAAACTACCTCCCCCGGGTCATGAGGCGGGAACTCGTAACAGGTGCCCGAGACCATAGGAAAAAAAAACTCCCCCGGGACATGAGGCGGGAACACCCGACAGTTGCCCGAGAGCACAAAAAACTACCTCCCCCGGGTCATGAGGCGGGAACTCGTAACAGGTGCCCGAGACCAGAGGAAAAAAAAACTCCCCCGGGACATGAGGCGGGAACAGCCGACAGTTGCCGGAGAGCACAAAAAACTACCTCCCCCGGGTCATGAGGCGGGAACTCGTAACAGGTGCCCGAGACCAGAGGAAAAAAAAACTCCCCCGGGACATGAGGCGGGAACACCCGACAGTTGCCGGAGAGCACAAAAAACTACCTCCCCCGGGTCATGAGGCGGGAACACCCGACAGTTGCCCGAGAGCACAAAAAACTACCTCCCCCGGGTCATGAGGCGGGAACTCGTAACAGGTGCCCGAGACCAGAGGAAAAAAAAACTCCCCCGGGACATGAGGCGGGAACAGCCGACAGTTGCCGGAGAGCACAAAAAACTACCTCCCCCGGGTCATGAGGCGGGAACTCGTAACAGGTGCCCGAGACCAGAGGAAAAAAAAACTCCCCCGGGACATGAGGCGGGAACACCCGACACTTGCCCGAGAGCACAAAAAACTACCTCCCCCGGGTCATGAGGCGGGAACTCGTAACAGGTGCCCGAGACCAGAGGAAAAAAAAACTCCCCCGGGACATGAGGCGGGAACACCCGACAGTTGCCCGAGAGCACAAAAAACTACCTCCCCCGGGTCATGAGGCGGGAACTCGTAACAGGTGCCCGAGACCAGAGGACAAAAAAACTCCCCCGGGACATGAGGCGGGAACACCCGACAGTTGCCCGAGAGCACAAAAACTACCTCCCCCGGGTCATGAGGCGGGAACTCGTAACAGGTGCCCGAGACCAGAGGAAAAAAAAACTCCCCCGGGACATGAGGCGGGAACACCCGACAGTTGCCGGAGAGCACAAAAAACTACCTCCCCCGGGTCATGAGGCGGGAACACCCGACAGTTGCCCGAGAGCACAAAAAACTACCTCCCCCGGGTCATGAGGCGGGAACTCGTAACAGGTGCCCGAGACCAGAGGAAAAAAAAACTCCCCCGGGACATGAGGCGGGAACACCCGACAGTTGCCGGAGAGCACAAAAAACTACCTCCCCCGGGTCATGAGGCGGGAACTCGTAACAGGTGCCCGAGACCAGAGGAAAAAAAAACTCCCCCGGGACATGAGGCGGGAACACCCGACAGTTGGCGGAGAGCACAAAAAACTACCTCCCCCGGGTCATGAGGCGGGAACTCGTAACAGGTGCCCGAGACCAGAGGAAAAAAAAACTCCCCCGGGACATGAGGCGGGAACACCCGACAGTTGCCCGAGAGCACAAAAAACTACCTCCCCCGGGTCATGAGGCGGGAACTCGTAACAGGTGCCCGAGACCAGAGGACAAAAAAACTCCCCTGGGACATGAGGCGGGAACACCCGACAGTTGCCCGAGAGCACAAAAAACTACCTCCCCCGGGTCATGAGGCGGGAACTCGTAACAGGTGCCCGAGACCAGAGGAAAAAAAAACTCCCCCGGGACATGAGGCGGGAACACCCGACAGTTGCCGGAGAGCACAAAAAACTACCTCCCCCGGGTCATGAGGCGGGAACACCCGACAGTTGCCCGAGAGCACAAAAAACTACCTCCCCCGGGTCATGAGGCGGGAACTCGTAACAGGTGCCCGAGACCAGAGGAAAAAAAAACTCCCCCGGGACATGAGGCGGGAACACCCGACAGTTGCCGGAGAGCACAAAAAACTACCTCCCCCGGGTCATGAGGCGGGAACTCGTAACAGGTGCCCGAGACCAGAGGAAAAAAAAACTCCCCCGGGACATGAGGCGGGAACACCCGACAGTTGGCGGAGAGCACAAAAAACTACCTCCCCCGGGTCATGAGGCGGGAACTCGTAACAGGTGCCCGAGACCAGAGGAAAAAAAAACTCCCCCGGGACATGAGGCGGGAACACCCGACAGTTGCCCGAGAGCACAAAAAACTACCTCCCCCGGGTCATGAGGCGGGAACTCGTAACAGGTGCCCGAGACCAGAGGAAAAAAAAACTCCCCCGGGACATGAGGCGGGAACAGCCGACAGTTGCCGGAGAGCACAAAAAACTACCTCCCCCGGGTCATGAGGCGGGAACTCGTAACAGGTGCCCGAGACCAGAGGAAAAAAAAACTCCCCCGGGACATGAGGCGGGAACACCCGACAGTTGCCGGAGAGCACAAAAAACTACCTCCCCCGGGTCATGAGGCGGGAACTCGTAACAGGTGCCCGAGACCAGAGGAAAAAAAAACTCCCCCGGGACATGAGGCGGGAACACCCGACAGTTGCCCGAGAGCACAAAAAACTACCTCCCCCGGGTCATGAGGCGGGAACTCGTAACAGGTGCCCGAGACCAGAGGAAAAAAAAACTCCCCCGGGACATGAGGCGGGAACAGCCGACATTTGCCGGAGAGCACAAAAAACTACCTCCCCCGGGTCATGAGGCGGGAACTCGTAACAGGTGCCCGAGACCAGAGGAAAAAAAAACTCCCCCGGGACATGAGGCGGGAACACCCGACAGTTGCCGGAGAGCACAAAAAATTACCTCCCCCGGGTCATGAGGTGGGAACACCCGACAGTTGCCCGAGAGCACGAAAAACTACCTCCCCCGGGTCATGAGGCGGGAACTCGTAACAGGTGCCCGAGACCAGAGGAAAAAAAAACTCCCCCGGGACATGAGGCGGGAACACCCGACAGTTGCCGGAGAGCACAAAAAACTACCTCCCCCGGGTCATGAGGCGGGAACTCGTAACAGGTGCCCGAGACCAGAGGAAAAAAAAACTCCCCCGGGACATGAGGCGGGAACACCCGACAGTTGGCGGAGAGCACAAAAAACTACCTCCCCCGGGTCATGAGGCGGGAACTCGTAACAGGTGCCCGAGACCAGAGGAAAAAAAAACTCCCCCGGGACATGAGGCGGGAACACACGACAGTTGCCCGAGAGCACAAAAAACTACCTCCCCCGGGTCATGAGGCGGGAACTCGTAACAGGTGCCCGAGACCAGAGGACAAAAAAACTCCCCCGGGACATGAGGCGGGAACACCCGACAGTTGCCCGAGAGCACAAAAAACTACCTCCCCCGGGTCATGAGGCGGGAACTCGTAACAGGTGCCCGAGACCAGAGGAAAAAAAAACTCCCCCGGGACATGAGGCGGGAACACCCGACAGTTGCCGGAGAGCACAAAAAACTACCTCCCCCGGGTCATGAGGCGGGAACACCCGACAGTTGCCCGAGAGCACAAAAAACTACCTCCCCCGGGTCATGAGGCGGGAACTCGTAACAGGTGCCCGAGACCAGAGGAAAAAAAAACTCCCCCGGGACATGAGGCGGGAACACCCGACAGTTGCCGGAGAGCACAAAAAACTACCTCCCCGGGTCATGAGGCGGGAACTCGTAACAGGTGCCCGAGACCAGAGGAAAAAAAAACTCCCCCGGGACATGAGGCGGGAACACCCGACAGTTGGCGGAGAGCACAAAAAACTACCTCCCCCGGGTCATGAGGCGGGAACTCGTAACAGGTGCCCGAGACCAGAGGAAAAAAAAACTCCCCCGGGACATGAGGCGGGAACAGCCGACAGTTGCCCGAGAGCACAAAAAACTACCTCCCCCGGGTCATGAGGCGGGAACTCGTAACAGGTGCCCGAGACCAGAGGAAAAAAAAACTCCCCCGGGACATGAGGCGGGAACACCCGACAGTTGCCCGAGAGCACAAAAAACTACCTCCCCCGGGTCATGAGGCGGGAACTCGTAACAGGTGCCCGAGACCAGAGGAAAAAAAAACTCCCCCGGGACATGAGGCGGGAACAGCCGACAGTTGCCGGAGAGCACAAAAAACTACCTCCCCCGGGTCATGAGGCGGGAACTCGTAACAGGTGCCCGAGACCAGAGGACAAAAAAACTCCCCCGGGACATGAGGCGGGAACACCCGACAGTTGCCCGAGAGCACAAAAAACTACCTCCCCCGGGTCATGAGGCGGGAACTCGTAACAGGTGCCCGAGACCAGAGGAAAAAAAAACTCCCCCGGGACATGAGGCGGGAACACCCGACAGTTGCCGGAGAGCACAAAAAACTACCTCCCCCGGGTCATGAGGCGGGAACACCCGACAGTTGCCAGAGAGCACAAAAAACTACCTCCCCCGGGTCATGAGGCGGGAACTCGTAACAGATGCCCGAGACCAGAGGAAAAAAAAACTCCCCCGGGACATGAGGCGGGAACACCCGACAGTTGCCGGAGAGCACAAAAAACTACCTCCCCCGGGTCATGAGGCGGGAACTCGTAACAGGTGCCCGAGACCAGAGGAAAAAAAAACTCCCCCGGGACATGAGGCGGGAACACCCGACAGTTGGCGGAGAGCACAAAAAACTACCTCCCCCGGGTCATGAGGCGGGAACTCGTAACAGGTGCCCGAGACCAGAGGAAAAAAAAACTCCCCCGGGACATGAGGCGGGAACACCCGACAGTTGCCCGAGAGCACAAAAAACTACCTCCCCCGGGTCATGAGGCGGGAACTCGTAACAGGTGCCCGAGACCAGAGGAAAAAAAAACTCCCCCGGGACATGAGGCGGGAACAGCCGACATTTGCCGGAGAGCACAAAAACTACCTCCCCCGGGTCATGAGGCGGGAACTCGTAACAGGTGCCCGAGACCAGAGGAAAAAAAAACTCCCCCGGGACATGAGGCGGGAACACCCGACAGTTGCCGGAGAGCACAAAAAATTACCTCCCCCGGGTCATGAGGCGGGAACACCCGACAGTTGCCCGAGAGCACGAAAAACTACCTCACCCGGGTCATGAGGCGGGAACTCGTAACAGGTGCCCGAGACCAGAGGAAAAAAAAACTCCCCCGGGACATGAGGCGGGAACACCCGACAGTTGCCCGAGAGCACAAAAAACTACCTCCCCCGGGTCATCAGGCGGGAACACCCGACAGTTGCATGAGAGCACAAAAAACTACCTCCCCCGGGTCATGAGGCGGGAACTCGTAACAGGTGCCCGAGACCAGAGGAAAAAAAAACTCCCCCGGGACATGAGGCGGGAACAGCCGACAGTTGCCGGAGAGCACAAAAAACTACCTTCCCCTGGGTCATGAGGCGGGAACTCGTAAGAGGTGCCCGAGACCAGAGGAAAAAAAAACTCCCCCGGGACATGAGGCGGGAACACCCGACAGTTGCCCGAGAGCACAAAAAACTACCTCCCCCGGGTCATGAGGCGGGAACACCCGACAGTTGCCCGAGAGCACAAAAAACTACCTCCCCCGGGTCATGAGGCGGGAACTCGTAACAGGTGCCCGAGACCAGAGGAAAAAAAAACTCCCCCGGGACATGAGGCGGGAACACCCGACAGTTGCCGGAGAGCACAAAAAACTACCTCCCCCGGGTCATGAGGCGGGAACTCGTAACAGGTGCCCGAGACCAGAGGAAAAAAAAACTCCCCCGGGACATGAGGCGGGAACACCCGACAGTTGCCCGAGAGCACAAAAAACTACCTCCCCCGGGTCATGACGCGGGAACTCGTAACAGGTGCCCGAGACCAGAGGAAAAAAAAACTCCCCCGGGACATGAGGCGGGAACAGCCGACAGTTGCCGGAGAGCACAAAAAACTACCTCCCCCGGGTCATGAGGCGGGAACTCGTAACAGGTGCCCGAGACCAGAGGAAAAAAAAACTCCCCCGGGACATGAGGCGGGAACACCCGACAGTTGCCGGAGAGCACAAAAAACTACCTCCCCCGGGTCATGAGGCGGGAACTCGTAACAGGTGCCCGAGACCAGAGGAAAAAAAAACTCCCCCGGGACATGAGGCGGGAACACCCGACAGTTGCCCGAGAGCACAAAAAACTACCTCCCCCGGGTCATGAGGCGGGAACACCCGACAGTTGCCCGAGAGCACAAAAAACTACCTCCCCCGGGTCATGAGGCGGGAACTCGTAACAGGTGCCCGAAACCAGAGGAAAAAAAAACTCCCCCGGGACATGAGGCGGGAACACCCGACAGTTGCCGGAGAGCACAAAAAACTACCTCCCCCGGGTCATGAGGCGTGAACTCGTAACAGGTGCCCGAGACCAGAGGAAAAAAAAACTCCCCCGGGACATGAGGCGGGAACACCCGACAGTTGCCCGAGAGCACAAATAACTACCTCCCCCGGGTCATGAGGCGGGAACTCGTAACAGGTGTCCGAGACCAGAGGAAAAAAAAACTCCCCCGGGACATGAGGCGGGAACAGCCGACAGTTGCCGGAGAGCACAAAAAACTACCTCCCCCGGGTCATGAGGCGGGAACTCGTAACAGGTGCCCGAGACCAGAGGAAAAAAAAACTCCCCCGGGACATGAGGCGGGAACACCCGACAGTTGCCGGAGAGCACAAAAAACTACCTCCCCCGGGTCATGAGGCGGGAACACCCGACAGTTGCCCGAGAGCACAAAAAACTACCTCCCCCGGGTCATGAGGCGGGAACTCGTAACAGGTGCCCGAGACCAGAGGAAAAAAAAACTCCCCCGGGACATGAGGCGGGAACAGCCGACAGTTGCCGGAGAGCACAAAAAACTACCTCCCCCGGGTCATGAGGCGGGAACTCGTAACAGGTGCCCGAGACCAGAGGAAAAAAAAACTCCCCCGGGACATGAGGCGGGAACACCCGACAGTTGCCCGAGAGCACAAAAAACTACCTCCCCCGGGTCATGAGGCGGGAACTCGTAACAGGTGCCCGAGACCAGAGGAAAAAAAAACTCCCCCGGGACATGAGGCGGGAACACCCGACAGTTGCCCGAGAGCACAAAAAACTACCTCCCCCGGGTCATGAGGCGGGAACTCGTAACAGGTGCCCGAGACCAGAGGACAAAAAAACTCCCCCGGGACATGAAGCGGGAACACCCGACAGTTGCCCGAGAGCACAAAAAACTACCTCCCCCGGGTCATGAGGCGGGAACTCGTAACAGGTGCCCGAGACCAGAGGAAAAAAAAACTCCCCCGGGACATGAGGCGGGAACACCCGACAGTTGCCGGAGAGCACAAAAAACTACCTCCCCCGGGTCATGAGGCGGGAACACCCGACAGTTGCCCGAGAGCACAAAAAACTACCTCCCCCGGGTCATGAGGCGGGAACTCGTAACAGGTGCCCGAGACCAGAGGAAAAAAAAACTCCCCCGGGTCATGAGGTGGGAACACCCGACAGTTGCCCTAGAGCACAAAAAACTACCTCCCCCGGGTCATGAGGCGGGAACTCGTAACAGGTGCCCGAGACCAGAGGAAAAAAAAACTCCCCCGGGTCATGAGGCGGGAACACCCGACAGTTGCCCGAGAGCACAAAAAACTACCTCCCCCGGGTCATGAGGCGGGAACTCGTAACAGGTGCCCGAGACCAGAGGAAAAAAAAACTCCCCCGGGACATGAGGCGGGAACACCCGACAGTTGCCCGAGAGCACAAAAAACTACCTCCCCCGGGTCATGAGGCGGGAACTCGTAACAGGTGCCCGAGACCAGAGGAAAAAAAAACTCCCCCGGGACATGAGGCGGGAACACCCGACAGTTGGCGGAGAGCACAAAAAACTACCTCCCCCGGGTCATGAGGCGGGAACTCGTAACAGGTGCCCGAGACCAGAGGAAAAAAAAACTCCCCCGGGACATGAGGCGGGAACAGCCGACAGTTGCCCGAGAGCACAAAAAACTACCTCCCCCGGGTCATGAGACGGGAACTCGTAACAGGTGCCCGAGACCAGAGGACAAAAAAACTCCCCCGGGACATGAGGCGGGAACACCCGACAGTTGCCCGAGAGCACAAAAAACTACCTCCCCCGGGTCATGAGGCGGGAACTCGTAACAGGTGCCCGAGACCAGAGGAAAAAAAAACTCCCCCGGGACATGAGGCGGGAACACCCGACAGTTGCCGGAGAGCACAAAAAACTACCTCCCCCGGGTCATGAGGCGGGAACACCCGACAGTTGCCCGAGAGCACAAAAAACTACCTCCCCCGGGTCATGAGGCGGGAACTCGTAACAGGTGCCCGAGACCAGAGGAAAAAAAAACTCCCCCGGGACATGAGGCGGGAACACCCGACAGTTGCCGGAGAGCACAAAAAACTACCTCCCCCGGGTCATGAGGCGGGAACTCGTAACAGGTGCCCGAGACCAGAGGAAAAAAAAACTCCCCCGGGACATGAGGCGGGAACACCCGACAGTTGGCGGAGAGCACAAAAAACTACCTCCCCCGGGTCATGAGGCGGGAACTCGTAACAGGTGCCCGAGACCAGAGGAAAAAAAAACTCCCCCGGGACATGAGGCGGGAACAGCCGACAGTTGCCGGAGAGCACAAAAAACTACCTCCCCCGGGTCATGAGGCGGGACCTCGTAACAGGTGCCCGAGACCAGAGGAAAAAAAAACTCCCCCGGGACATGAGGCGGGAACACCCGACAGTTGCCCGAGAGCACAAAAAACTACCTCCCCCGGGTCATGAGGCGGGAACTCGTAACAGGTGCCGGAGACCAGAGGAAAAAAAAAACTCCCCCGGGACATGAGGCGGGAACAGCCGACAGTTGCCGGAGAGCACAAAAAACTACCTCCCCCGGGTCATGAGGCGGGAACTCGTAACAGGTGCCCGAGACCAGAGGAAAAAAAAACTCCCCCGGGACATGAGGCGGGAACACCCGACAGTTGCCCGAGAGCACAAAAAACTACCTCCCCCGGGTCATGAGGCGGGAACACCCGACAGTTGCCCGAGAGCACAAAAAACTACCTCCCCCGGGTCATGAGGCGGGAACTCGTAACAGGTGCCCGAAACCAGAGGAAAAAAAAACTCCCCCGGGACATGAGGCGGGAACACCCGACAGTTGCCGGAGAGCACAAAAAACTACCTCCCCCGGGTCATGAGGCGGGAACTCGTAACAGGTGCCCGAGACCAGAGGAAAAAAAAACTCCCCCGGGACATGAGGCGGGAACACCCGACAGTTGCCCGAGAGCACAAAAAACTACCTCCCCCGGGTCATGAGGCGGGAACTCGTAACAGGTGCCCGAGACCAGAGGAAAAAAAAACTCCCCCGGGACATGAGGCGGGAACAGCCGACAGTTGCCGGAGAGCACAAAAAACTACCTCCCCCGGGTCATGAGGCGGGAACTCGTAACAGGTGCCCGAGACCAGAGGAAAAAAAAACTCCCCCGGGACATGAGGCGGGAACAGCCGACAGTTGCCGGAGAGCACAAAAAACTACCTCCCCCGGGTCATGAGGCGGGAACTCGTAACAGGTCCCCGAGACCAGAGGAAAAAAAAACTCCCCCGGGACATGAGGCGGGAACACCCGACAGTTGCCCGAGAGCACAAAAAACTACCTCCCCCGGGTCATGAGGCGGGAACTCGTAACAGGTGCCCGAGACCAGAGGAAAAAAAAACTCCCCCGGGACATGAGGCGGGAACACCCGACAGTTGCCCGAGAGCACAAAAAACTACCTCCCCCGGGTCATGAGGCGGGAACTCGTAACAGGTGCCCGAGACCAGAGGACAAAAAAACTCCCCCGGGACATGAAGCGGGAACACCCGACAGTTGCCCGAGAGCACAAAAAACTACCTCCCCCGGGTCATGAGGCGGGAACTCGTAACAGGTGCCCGAGACCAGAGGAAAAAAAAACTCCCCCGGGACATGAGGCGGGAACAGCCGACAGTTGCCGGAGAGCACAAAAAACTACCTCCCCCGGGTCATGAGGCGGGAACACCCGACAGTTGCCCGAGAGCACAAAAAACTACCTCCCCCGGGTCATGAGGCGGGAACTCGTAACAGGTGCCCGAGACCAGAGGAAAAAAAAACTCCCCCGGGACATGAGGCGGGAACACCCGACAGTTGCCCGAGAGCACAAAAAACTACCTCCCCCGGGTCATGAGGCGGGAACTCGTAACAGGTGCCCGAGACCAGAGGAAAAAAAAACTCCCCCGGGACATGAGGCGGGAACACCCGACAGTTGGCGGAGAGCACAAAAAACTACCTCCCCCGGGTCATGAGGCGGGAACTCGTAACAGGTGCCCGAGACCAGAGGAAAAAAAAACTCCCCCGGGACATGAGGCGGGAACAGCCGACAGTTGCCCGAGAGCACAAAAAACTACCTCCCCCGGGTCATGAGGCGGGAACTCGTAACAGGTGCCCGAGACCAGAGGAAAAAAAAACTCCCCCGGGACATGAGGCGGGAACACCCGACAGTTGCCCGAGAGCACAAAAAACTACCTCCCCCGGGTCATGAGGCGGGAACTCGTAACAGGTGCCCGAGACCAGAGGAAAAAAAAACTCCCCCGGGACATGAGGCGGGAACAGCCGACAGTTGCCGGAGAGCACAAAAAACTACCTCCCCCGGGTCATGAGGCGGGAACTCGTAACAGGTGCCCGAGACCAGAGGAAAAAAAAACTCCCCTGGGACATGAGGCGGGAACACCCGACAGTTGCCCGAGAGCACAAAAAACTACCTCCCCCGGGTCATGAGGCGGGAACTCGTAACAGGTGCCCGAGACAAGAGGAAAAAAAAACTCCCCCGGGACATGAGGCGGGAACACCCGACAGTTGCCCGAGAGCACAAAAAACTACCTCCCCCGGGTCATGAGGCGGGAACTCGTAACAGGTGCCCGAGACCAGAGGAAAAAAAAACTCCCCCGGGACATGAGGCGGGAACAGCCGACAGTTGCCGGAGAGCACAAAAAACTACCTCCCCCGGGTCATGAGGCGGGAACTCGTAACAGGTGCCCGAGACCAGAGGAAAAAAAAACTCCCCCGGGACATGAGGCGGGAACACCCGACAGTTTCCCGAGAGCACAAAAAACTACCTCCCCCGGGTCATGAGGCGGGAACACCCGACAGTTGCCCGAGAGCACAAAAAACTACCTCCCCCGGGTCATGAGGCGGGAACTCGTAAGAGGTGCCCGAGACCAGAGGAAAAAAAAACTCCCCCGGGACATGAGGCGGGAACACCCGACAGTTGCCGGAGAGCACAAAAAACTACCTCCCCCAGGTCATGAGGCGGGAACACCCGACAGTTGCCCGAGAGCACAAAAAACTACCTCCCCCGGGTCATGAGGCGGGAACACCCGACAGTTGCCCGAGACCAGAGGAAAAAAAAACTCCCCCGGGACATGAGGCGGGAACACCCGACAGTTGCCCGAGAGCACAAAAAACTACCTCCCCCGGGTCATGAGGCGGGAACTCGTAACAGGTGCCCGAGACCAGAGGAAAAAAAAACTCCCCCGGGACATGAGGCGGGAACAGCCGACAGTTGCCCGAGAGCACAAAAAACTACCTCCCCCGGGTCATGAGGCGGGAACTCGTAACAGGTGCCCGAGACCAGAGGAAAAAAAAACTCCCCCGGGACATGAGGCGGGAACACCCGACAGTTGCCCGAGAGCACAAAAAACTACCTCCCCCGGGTCATGAGGCGGGAACACCCGACAGTTGCCGGAGAGCACAAAAAACTACCTCCCCCGGGTCATGAGGCGGGAACTCGTAACAGGTGCCCGAGACCAGAGGAAAAAAAAACTCCCCCGGGACATGAGGCGGGAACACCCGACAGTTGCCGGAGAGCACAAAAAACTACCTCCCCCGGGTCATGAGGCGGGAACTCGTAACAGGTGCCCGAGACCAGAGGAAAAAAAACTCCCCCGGGACATGAGGCGGGAACAGACGACAGTTGCCCGAGAGCACAAAAAACTACCTCCCCCGGGTCATGAGGCGGGAACTCGTAACAGGTGCCCGAGACCAGAGGAAAAAAAAACTCCCCCGGGACATGAGGCGGGAACACCCGACAGTTGCCCGAGAGCACAAAAAACTACCTCCCCCGGGTCATGAGGCGGGAACTCGTAACAGGTGCCCAAGACCAGAGGAAAAAAAAACTCCCCCGGGACATGAGGCGGGAACAGCCGACAGTTGCCGGAGAGCACAAAAAACTACCTCCCCCGGGTCATGAGGCGGGAACTCGTAACAGGTGCCCGAGACCAGAGGGAAAAAAAACTCCCCCGGGACATGAGGCGGGAACACCCGAAGGTTGCCCGAGAGCACAAAAAACTACCTCCCCCGGGTCATGAGGCGGGAACACCCGACAGTTGCCCGAGACCAGAGGAAAAAAAAACTCCCCCGGGACATGAGGCGGGAACACCCGACAGTTGCCCGAGAGCACAAAAAACTACCTCCCCCGGGTCATGAGGCGGGAACTCGTAACAGGTGCCCGAGACCAGAGGAAAAAAAAACTCCCCCGGGACATGAGGCGGGAACAGCCGACAGTTGCCCGAGAGCACAAAAAACTACCTCCCCCGGGTCATGAGGCGGGAACTCGTAACAGGTGCCCGAGACCAGAGGAAAAAAAAACTCCCCCGGGACATGAGGCGGGAACACCCGACAGTTGCCCGAGAGCACAAAAAACTACCTCCCCCGGGTCATCAGGCGGGAACACCCGACAGTTGCCCGAGAGCACAAAAAACTACCTCCCCCGGGTCATGAGGCGGGAACTCGTAACAGGTGCCCGAGACCAGAGGAAAAAAAAACTCCCCCGGGACATGAGGCGGGAACACCCGACAGTTGCCCGAGAGCACAAAAAACTACCTCCCCCGGGTCATGAGGCGGGAACTCGTAACAGGTGCCCGAGACCAGAGGAAAAAAAAACTCCCCCGGGACATGAGGCGGGAACAGCCGACAGTTGCCCGAGAGCACAAAAAACTACCTCCCCCGGGTAATGAGGCGGGAACTCGTAACAGGTGCCCGAGACCAGAGGAAAAAAAAACTCCCCCGGGACATGAGGCGGGAACACCCGACAGTTGCCCGAGAGCACAAAAAACTACCTCCCCCGGGTCATGAGGCGGGAACTCGTAACAGGTGCCCGAGACCAGAGGAAAAAAAAACTCCCCCGGGACATGAGGCGGGAACAGCCGACAGTTGCCGGAGAGCACAAAAAACTACCTCCCCCGGGTCATGAGGCGGGAACACCCGACAGTTGCCCGAGAGCACAAAAAACTACCTCCCCCGGGTCATGAGGCGGGAACTCGTAACAGGTGCCCGAGACCAGAGGAAAAAAAAACTCCCCCGGGACATGAGGCGGGAACACCCGACAGTTGCCGGAGAGCACAAAAAACTACCTCCCCCGGGTCATGAGGCGGGAACTCGTAACAGGTGCCCGAGACCAGAGGAAAAAAAAACTCCCCCGGGACATGAGGCGGGAACAGACGACAGTTGCCCGAGAGCACAAAAAACTACCTCCCCCGGGTCATGAGGCGGGAACTCGTAACAGGTGCCCGAGACCAGAGGAAAAAAAAACTCCCCCGGGACATGAGGCGGGAACACCCGACAGTTGCCCGAGAGCACAAAAAACTACCTCCCCCGGGTCATGAGGCGGGAACTCGTAACAGGTGCCCGAGACCAGAGGAAAAAGAAACTCCCCCGGGACATGAGGCGGGAACAGCCGACAGTTGCCGGAGAGCACAAAAAACTACCTCCCCCGGGTCATGAGGCGGGAACTCGTAACAGGTGCCCGAGACCAGAGGAAAAAAAAACTCCCCCGGGACATGAGGCGGGAACACCCGAAGGTTGCCCGAGAGCACAAAAAACTACCTCCCCCGGGTCATGAGGCGGGAACACCCGACAGTTGCCCGAGACCAGAGGAAAAAAAAACTCCCCCGGGACATGAGGCGGGAACACCCGACAGTTGCCCGAGAGCACAAAAAACTACCTCCCCCGGGTCATGAGGCGGGAACTCGTAACAGGTGCCCGAGACCAGAGGAAAAAAAAACTCCCCCGGGACATGAGGCGGGAACAGCCGACAGTTGCCCGAGAGCACAAAAAACTACCTCCCCCGGGTCATGAGGCGGGAACTCGTAACAGGTGCCCGAGACCAGAGGAAAAAAAAACTCCCCCGGGACATGAGGCGGGAACACCCGACAGTTGCCCGAGAGCACAAAAAACTACCTCCCCCGGGTCATCAGGCGGGAACACCCGACAGTTGCCCGAGAGCACAAAAAACTACCTCCCCCGGGTCATGAGGCGGGAACTCGTAACAGGTGCCCGAGACCAGAGGAAAAAAAAACTCCCCCGGGACATGAGGCGGGAACACCCGACAGTTGCCCGAGAGCACAAAAAACTACCTCCCCCGGGTCATGAGGCGGGAACTCGTAACAGGTGCCCGAGACCAGAGGAAAAAAAAACTCCCCCGGGACATGAGGCGGGAACAGCCGACAGTTGCCCGAGAGCACAAAAAACTACCTCCCCCGGGTAATGAGGCGGGAACTCGTAACAGGTGCCCGAGACCAGAGGAAAAAAAAACTCCCCCGGGACATGAGGCGGGAACACCCGACAGTTGCCCGAGAGCACAAAAAACTACCTCCCCCGGGTCATGAGGCGGGAACTCGTAACAGGTGCCCGAGACCAGAGGAAAAAAAAACTCCCCCGGGACATGAGGCGGGAACAGCCGACAGTTGCCGGAGAGCACAAAAAACTACCTCCCCCGGGTCATGAGGCGGGAACTCGTAACAGGTGCCCGAGACCAGAGGAAAAAAAAACTCCCCCAGGACATGAGGCGGGAACACCCGACAGTTGCCCGAGAGCACAAAAAACTACCTCCCCCGGGTCATGAGGCGGGAACACCCGACAGTTGCCCGAGAGCACAAAAAACTACCTCCCCCGGGTCATGAGGCGGGAACTCGTAACAGGTGCCCGAGACCAGAGGAAAAAAAAACTCCCCCGGGACATGAGGCGGGAACACCCGACAGTTGCCGGAGAGCACAAAAAACTACCTCCCCCGGGTCATGAGGCGGGAACTCGTAACAGGTGCCCGAGACCAGAGGAAAAAAAAACTCCCCCGGGACATGAGGCGGGAACACCCGACAGTTGCCCGAGAGCACAAAAAACTACCTCCCCCGGGTCATGAGGCGGGAACTCGTAACAGGTGCCCGAGACCAGAGGAAAAAAAAACTCCCCCGGGACATGAGGCGGGAACAGCCGACAGTTGCCGGAGAGCACAAAAAACTACCTCCCCCGGGTCATGAGGCGGGAACTCGTAACAGGTGCCCGAGACCAGAGGAAAAAAAAACTCCCCCGGGACATGAGGCGGGAACACCCGACAGTTGCCGGAGAGCACAAAAAACTACCTCCCCCGGGTTATGAGGCGGGAACACCCGACAGTTGCCCGAGAGCACAAAAAACTACCTCCCCCGGGTCATGAGGCGGGAACACCCGACAGTTGCCCGAGACCAGAGGAAAAAAAAACTCCCCCGGGACATGAGGCGGGAACACCCGACAGTTGCCCGAGAGCACAAAAAACTACCTCCCCCGGGTCATGAGGCGGGAACTCGTAACAGGTGCCCGAGACCAGAGGAAAAAAAAACTCCCCCGGGACATGAGGCGGGAACACCCGACAGTTGCCCGAGAGCACAAAAAACTACCTCCCCCGGGTCATGAGGCGGGAACACCCGACAGTTGCCGGAGAGCACAAAAAACTACCTCCCCCGGGTCATGAGGCGGGAACTCGTAACAGGTGCCCGAGACCAGAGGAAAAAAAAACTCCCCCGGGACATGAGGCGGGAACACCCGACAGTTGCCGGAGAGCACAAAAAACTACCTCCCCCGGGTCATGAGGCGGGAACTCGTAACAGGTGCCCGAGACCAGAGGAAAAAAAAACTCCCCCGGGACATGAGGCGGGAACAGACGACAGTTGCCCGAGAGCACAAAAAACTACCTCCCCCGGGTCATGAGGCGGGAACTCGTAACAGGTGCCCAAGACCAGAGGAAAAAAAAACTCCCCCGGGACATGAGGCGGGAACAGCCGACAGTTGCCGGAGAGCACAAAAAACTACCTCCCCCGGGTCATGAGGCGGGAACTCGTAACAGGTGCCCGAGACCAGAGGAAAAAAAAACTCCCCCGGGACATGAGGCGGGAACACCCGACAGTTGCCCGAGAGCACAAAAAACTACCTCCCCCGGGTCATGAGGCGGGAACACCCGACAGTTGCCCGAGACCAGAGGAAAAAAAAACTCCCCCGGGACATGAGGCGGGAACACCCGACAGTTGCCCGAGAGCACAAAAAACTACCACCCCCGGGTCATGAGGCGGGAACTCGTAACAGGTGCCCGAGACCAGAGGAAAAAAAAACTCCCCCGGGACATGAGGCGGGAACAGCCGACAGTTGCCCGAGAGCACAAAAAACTACCTCCCCCGGGTCATGAGGTGGGAACTCGTAACAGGTGCCCGAGACCAGAGGAAAAAAAAACTCCCCCGGGACATGAGGCGGGAACACCCGACAGTTGCCCGAGAGCACAAAAAACTACCTCCCCCGGGTCATCAGGCGGGAACACCCGACAGTTGCCCGAGAGCACAAAAAACTACCTCCCCCGGGTCATGAGGCGGGAACTCGTAACAGGTGCCCGAGACCAGAGGAAAAAAAAACTCCCCCGGGACATGAGGCGGGAACACCCGACAGTTGCCGGAGAGCACAAAAAACTACCTCCCTCGGGTCATGAGGCGGGAACTCGTAACAGGTGCCCGAGACCAGAGGAAAAAAAAACTCCCCCGGGACATGAGGCGGGAACACCCGACAGTTGCCCGAGAGCACAAAAAACTACCTCCCCCGGGTCATGAGGCGGGAACTCGTAACAGGTGCCCGAGACCAGAGGAAAAAAAAACTCCCCTGGGACATGAGGCGGGAACAGCCGACAGTTGCCCGAGAGCACAAAAAACTACCTCCCCCGGGGTAATGAGGCGGGAACTCGTAACAGGTGCCCGAGACCAGAGGAAAAAAAAACTCCCCCGGGACATGAGGCGGGAACACCCGACAGTTGCCCGAGAGCACAAAAAACTACCTCCCCCGGGTCATGAGGCGGGAACTCGTAACAGGTGCCCGAGACCAGAGGAAAAATAAACTCCCCCGGGACATGAGGCGGGAACAGCCGACAGTTGCCGGAGAGCACAAAAAACTACCTCCCCCGGGTCATGAGGCGGGAACTCGTAACAGGTGCCCGAGACCAGAGGAAAAAAAAACTCCCCCAGGACATGAGGCGGGAACACCCGACAGTTGCCCGAGAGCACAAAAAACTACCTCCCCCGGGTCATGAGGCGGGAACACCCGACAGTTGCCCGAGAGCACAAAAAACTACCTCCCCCGGGTCATGAGGCGGGAACTCGTAACAGGTGCCCGAGACCAGAGGAAAAAAAAACTGCCCCGGGACATGAGGCGGGAACACCCGACAGTTGCCGGAGAGCACAAAAAACTACCTCCCCTGGGTCATGAGGCGGGAACTCGTAACAGGTGCCCGAGACCAGAGGAAAAAAAAACTCCCCCGGGACATGAGGCGGGAACACCCGACAGTTGCCCGAGAGCACAAAAAACTACCTCCCCCGGGTCATGAGGCGGGAACTCGTAACAGGTGCCCGAGACCAGAGGAAAAAAAAACTCCCCCGGGACATGAGGCGGGAACAGCCGACAGTTGCCGGAGAGCACAAAAAACTACCTCCCCCGGGTCATGAGGCGGGAACTCGTAACAGGTGCCCGAGACCAGAGGAAAAAAAAACTCCCCCGGGACATGAGGCGGGAACACCCGACAGTTGCCGGAGAGCACAAAAAACTACCTCCCCCGGGTCATGAGGCGGGAACACCCGACAGTTGCCCGAGAGCACAAAAAACTACCTCCCCCGGGTCATGAGGCGGGAACTCGTAACAGGTGCCCGAGACCAGAGGAAAAAAAAACTCCCCCGGGACATGAGGCGGGAACAGCCGACAGTTGCCGGAGAGCACAAAAAACTACCTCCCCCGGGTCATGAGGCGGGAACTCGTAACAGGTGCCCGAGACCAGAGGAAAAAAAAACTCCCCCGGGACATGAGGCGGGAACACCCGACAGTTGCCGGAGAGCGCAAAAAACTACCTCCCCCGGGTCATGAGGCGGGAACACCCGACAGTTGCCCGAGAGCACAAAAAACTACCTCCCCCGGGTCATGAGGCGGGAACTCGTAACAGGTGCCCGAGACCAGAGGAAAAAAAAACTCCCCCGGGACATGAGGCGGGAACACCCGACAGTTGCCCGAGAGCACAAAAAACTACCTCCCCCGGGTCATGAGGCGGGAACTCGTAACAGGTGCCCGAGACCAGAGGAAAAAAAAACTCCCCCGGGACATGAGGCGGGAACACCCGACAGTTGCCCGAGAGCACAAAAAACTACCTCCCCCGGGTCATGAGGCGGGAACTCGTAACAGGTGCCCGAGACCAGAGGACAAAAAAACTCCCCCGGGACATGAGGCGGGAACACCCGACAGTTGCCCGAGAGCACAAAAAACTACCTCCCCCGGGTCATGAGGCGGGAACTCGTAACAGGTGCCCGAGACCAGAGGAAAAAAAAACTCCCCCGGGACATGAGGCGGGAACACCCGACAGTTGCCGGAGAGCACAAAAAACTACCTCCCCCGGGTCATGAGGCGGGAACACCCGACAGTTGCCCGAGAGCACAAAAAACTACCTCCCCCGGGTCATGAGGCGGGAACTCGTAACAGGTGCCCGAGACCAGAGGAAAAAAAACTCCCCCGGGACATGAGGCGGGAACACCCGACAGTTGCCCGAGAGCACAAAAAACTACCTCCCCCGGGTCATGAGGCGGGAACTCGTAACAGGTGCCCGAGACCAGAGGAAAAAAAAACTCCCCCGGGACATGAGGCGGGAACACCCGACAGTTTCCCGAGAGCACAAAAAACTACCTCCCCCGGGTCATGAGGCGGGAACACCCGACAGTTGCCCGAGAGCACAAAAAACTACCTCCCCCGGGTCATGAGGCGGGAACACCCGACAGTTGCCCGAGACGAGAGGAAAAAAAAACTCCCCCGGGACATGAGGCGGGAACACCCGACAGTTGCCCGAGAGCACAAAAAACTACCTCCCCCGGGACATGAGGCGGGAACTCGTAACAGGTGCCCGAGACCAGAGGAAAAAAAAACTCCCCCGGGACATGAGGCGGGAACAGCCGACAGTTGCCCGAGAGCACAAAAAACTACCTCCCCGGGTCATGAGGCGGAAACTCGTAACAGGTGCCCGAGACCAGAGGAAAAAAAAACTCCCCCGGGACATGAGGCGGGAACACCCGACAGTTGCCCGAGAGCACAAAAAACTACCTCCCCCGGGTCATGAGGCGGGAACACCCGACAGTTGCCGGAGAGCACAAAAAACTACCTCCCCCGGGTCATGAGGCGGGAACTCGTAACAGGTGCCCGAGACCAGAGGAAAAAAAACTCCCCCGGGACATGAGGCGGGAACACCCGACAGTTGCCGGAGAGCACAAAAAACTACCTCCCCCGGGTCATGAGGCGGGAACTCGTAACAGGTGCCCGAGACCAGAGGAAAAAAAAACTCCCCCGGGACATGAGGCGGGAACAGACGACAGTTGCCCGAGAGCACAAAAAACTACCTCCCCCGGGTCATGAGGCGGGAACTCGTAACAGGTGCCCGAGACCAGAGGAAAAAAAAACTCCCCCGGGACATGAGGCGGAAACACCCGACAGTTGCCCGAGAGCACAAAAAACTACCTCCCCCGGGTCATGAGGTGGGAACTCGTAACAGGTGCCCAAGACCAGAGGAAAAAAAAACTCCCCCGGGACATGAGGCGGGAACAGCCGACAGTTGCCGGAGAGCACAAAAAACTACCTCCCCCGGGTCATGAGGCGGGAACTCGTAACAGGTGCCCGAGACCAGAGGAAAAAAAAACTCCCCCGGGACATGAGGCGGGAACACCCGACAGTTGCCCGAGAGCACACAAAACTACCTCCCCCGGGTCATGAGGCGGGAACACCCGACAGTTGCCCGAGACCAGAGGAAAAAAAAACTCCCCCGGGACATGAGGCGGGAACACCCGACAGTTGCCCGAGAGCACAAAAAACTACCTCCCCCGGGTCATGAGGCGGGAACTCGTAACAGGTGCCCGAGACCAGAGGAAAAAAAAACTCCCCCGGGACATGAGGCGGGAACAGCCGACAGTTGCCCGAGAGCACAAAAAACTACCTCCCCCGGGTCATGAGGCGGGAACTCGTAACAGGTGCCCGAGACCAGAGGAAAAAAAAACTCCCCCGGGACATGAGGCGGGAACACCCGACAGTTGCCCGAGAGCACAAAAAACTACCTCCCCCGGGTCATCAGGCGGGAACACCCGACAGTTGCCCGAGAGCACAAAAAACTACCTCCCCCGGGTCATGAGGCGGGAACTCGTAACAGGTGCCCGAGACCAGAGGAAAAAAAAACTCCCCCGGGACATGAGGCGGGAACACCCGACAGTTGCCGGAGAGCACAAAAAACTACCTCCCTCGGGTCATGAGGCGGGAACTCGTAACAGGTGCCCGAGACCAGAGGAAAAAAAAACTCCCCCGGGACATGAGGCGGGAACACCCGACAGTTGCCCGAGAGCACAAAAAACTACCTCCCCCGGGTCATGAGGCGGGAACTCGTAACAGGTGCCCGAGACCAGAGGAAAAAAAAACTCCCCCGGGACATGAGGCGGGAACAGCCGACAGTTGCCCGAGAGCACAAAAAACTACCTCCCCCGGGTAATGAGGCGGGAACTCGTAACAGGTGCCCGAGACCAGAGGAAAAAAAAACTCCCCCGGGACATGAGGCGGGAACACCCGACAGTTGCCCGAGAGCACAAAAAACTACCTCCCCCGGGTCATGAGGCGGGAACTCGTAACAGGTGCCCGAGACCAGAGGAAAAAAAAACTCCCCCGGGACATGAGGCGGGAACAGCCGACAGTTGCCGGAGAGCACAAAAAACTACCTCCCCCGGGTCATGAGGCGGGAACTCGTAACAGGTGCCCGAGACCAGAGGAAAAAAAAACTCCCCCAGGACATGAGGCGGGAACACCCGACAGTTGCCCGAGAGCACAAAAAACTACCTCCCCCGGGTCATGAGGCGGGAACACCCGACAGTTGCCCGAGAGCACAAAAAACTACCTCCCCCGGGTCATGAGGCGGGAACTCGTAACAGGTGCCCGAGACCAGAGGAAAAAAAAACTCCCCCGGGACATGAGGCGGGAACTCGTAACAGGTGCCCGAGACCAGAGGAAAAAAAAACTCCCCCGGGACATGAGGCGGGAACACCCGACAGTTGCCGGAGAGCACAAAAAACTACCTCCCCCGGGTCATGAGGCGGGAACTCGTAACAGGTGCCCGAGACCAGAGGAAAAAAAAACTCCCCCGGGACATGAGGCGGGAACACCCGACAGTTGCCCGAGAGCACAAAAAACTACCTCCCCCGGGTCATGAGGCGGGAACTCGTAACAGGTGCCCGAGACCAGAGGAAAAAAAAACTCCCCCGGGACATGAGGCGGGAACAGCCGACAGTTGCCGGAGAGCACAAAAAACTACCTCCCCCGGGTCATGAGGCGGGAACTCGTAACAGGTGCCCGAGACCAGAGGAAAAAAAAACTCCCACGGGACATGAGGCGGGAACACCCAACAGTTGCCGGAGAGCACAAAAAACTACCTCCCCCGGGTCATGAGGCGGGAACACCCGACAGTTGCCCGAGAGCACAAAAAACTACCTCCCCCGGGTCATGAGGCGGGAACTCGTAACAGGTGCCCGAGACCAGAGGAAAAAAAAACTCCCCCGGGACATGAGGCGGGAACAGCCGACAGTTGCCGGAGAGCACAAAAAAGTACCTCCCCCGGGTCATGAGGCGGGAACTCGTAACAGGTGCCCGAGACCAGAGGAAAAAAAAACTCCCCCGGGACATGAGGCGGGAACACCCGACAGTTGACCGAGAGCACAAAAAACTACCTCCCCCGGGTCATGAGGCGGGAACTCGTAACAGGTGCCCGAGACCAGAGGAAAAAAAAACTCCCCCGGGACATGAGGCGGGAACACCCGACAGTTGCCCGAGAGCACAAAAAACTACCTCCCCCGGGTCATGAGGCGGGAACTCGTAACAGGTGCCCGAGACCAGAGGACAAAAAAACTCCCCCGGGACATGAGGCGGGAACACCTGACAGTTGCCCGAGAGCACAAAAAACTACCTCCCCCGGGTCATGAGGCGGGAACTCGTAACAGGTGCCCGAGACCAGAGGAAAAAAAAACTCCCCCGGGACATGAGGCGGGAACACCCGACAGTTGCCGGAGAGCACAAAAAACTACCTCCCCCGGGTCATGAGGCGGGAACACCCGACAGTTGCCCGAGAGCACAAGAAACTACCTCCCCCGGGTCATGAGGCGGGAACTCGTAACAGGTGCCCGAGACCAGAGGAAAAAAAAACTCCCCCGGGACATGAGGCGGGAACACCCGACAGTTGCCGGAGAGCACAAAAAACTACCTCCCCCGGGTCATGAGGCGGGAACTCGTAACAGGTGCCCGAGACCAGAGGAAAAAAAAACTCCCCCGGGACATGAGGCGGGAACACCCGACAGTTGGCGGAGAGCACAAAAAACTACCTCCCCCGGGTCATGAGGCGGGAACTCGTAACAGGTGCCCGAGACCAGAGGAAAAAAAAACTCCCCCGGGACATGAGGCGGGAACAGCCGACAGTTGCCCGAGAGCACAAAAAACTACCTCCCCCGGGTCATGAGGCGGGAACTCGTAACAGGTGCCCGAGACCAGAGGAAAAAAAAACTCCCCCGGGACATGAGGCGGGAACACCCGACAGTTGCCCGAGAGCACAAAAAACTACCTCCCCCGGGTCATGAGGCGGGAACTCGTAACAGGTGCCCGAGACCAGAGGAAAAAAAAACTCCCCCGGGACATGAGTCGGGAACACCCGACAGTTGCCCGAGAGCACAAAAAACTACCTCCCCCGGGTCATGAGGCGGGAACACCCGACAGTTGCCCGAGAGCACAAAAAACTACCTCCCCCGGGTCATGAGGCGGGAACTCGTAACAGGTGCCCGAGACCAGAGGAAAAAAAAACTCCCCCGGGACATGAGGCGGGAACACCCGACAGTTGCCGGAGAGCACAAAAAACTACCTCCCCCGGGTCATGAGGCGGGAACTCGTAACAGGTGCCCGAGACCAGAGGAAAAAAAAACTCCCCCGGGACATGAGGCGGGAACACCCGACAGTTGCCCGAGAGCACAAAAAACTACCTCCCCCGGGTCATGAGGCGGGAACTCGTAACAGGTGCCCGAGACCAGAGGAAAAAAAAACTCCCCTGGGACATGAGGCGGGAACACCCGACAGTTGCCCGAGAGCACAAAAAACTACCTCCCCCGGGTCATGAGGCGGGAACTCGTAACAGGTGCCCGAGACCAGAGGACAAAAAAACTCCCCCGGGACATGAGGCGGGAACACCCGACAGTTGCCCGAGAGCACAAAAAACTACCTCCCCCGGGTCATGAGGCGGGAACTCGTAACAGGTGCCCGAGACCAGAGGACAAAAAAACTCCCCCGGGACATGAGGCGGGAACACCCGACAGTTGCCCGAGAGCACAAAAAACTACCTCCCCCGGGTCATGAGGCGGGAACTCGTAACAGGTGCCCGAGACCAGAGGAAAAAAAAAACTCCCCCGGGACATGAGGCGGGAACAGCCGACAGTTGCCCGAGAGCACAAAAAACTACCTCCCCCGGGTAATGAGGCGGGAACTCGTAACAGGTGCCCGAGACCAGAGGAAAAAAAAACTCCCCCGGGACATGAGGCGGGAACACCCGACAGTTGCCCGAGAGCACAAAAAACTACCTCCCCCGGGTCATGAGGCGGGAACTCGTAACAGGTGCCCGAGACCAGAGGAAAAAAAAACTCCCCCGGGACATGAGGCGGGAACAGCCGACAGTTGCCGGAGAGCACAAAAAACTACCTCCCCCGGGTCATGAGGCGGGAACTCGTAACAGGTGCCCGAGACCAGAGGAAAAAAAAACTCCCCCAGGACATGAGGCGGGAACACCCGACAGTTGCCCGAGAGCACAAAAAACTACCTCCCCCGGGTCATGAGGCGGGAACACCCGACAGTTGCCCGAGAGCACAAAAAACTACCTCCCCCGGGTCATGAGGCGGGAACTCGTAACAGGTGCCCGAGACCAGAGGAAAAAAAAACTCCCCCGGGACATGAGGCGGGAACACCCGACAGTTGCCGGAGAGCACAAAAAACTACCTCCCCCGGGTCATGAGGCGGGAACTCGTAACAGGTGCCCGAGACCAGAGGAAAAAAAAACTCCCCCGGGACATGAGGCGGGAACACCCGACAGTTGCCCGAGAGCACAAAAAACTACCTCCCCCGGGTCATGAGGCGGGAACTCGTAACAGGTGCCCGAGACCAGAGGAAAAAAAAACTCCCCCGGGACATGAGGCGGGAACAGCCGACAGTTGCCGGAGAGCACAAAAAACTACCTCCCCCGGGTCATGAGGCGGGAACTCGTAACAGGTGCCCGAGACCAGAGGAAAAAAAAACTCCCCCGGGACATGAGGCGGGAACACCCAACAGTTGCCGGAGAGCACAAAAAACTACCTCCCCCGGGTCATGAGGCGGGAACACCCGACAGTTGCCCGAGAGCACAAAAAACTACCTCCCCCGGGTCATGAGGCGGGAACTCGTAACAGGTGCCCGAGACCAGAGGAAAAAAAAACTCCCCCGGGACATGAGGCGGGAACAGCCGACAGTTGCCGGAGAGCACAAAAAAGTACCTCCCCCGGGTCATGAGGCGGGAACTCGTAACAGGTGCCCGAGACCAGAGGAAAAAAAAACTCCCCCGGGACATGAGGCGGGAACACCCGACAGTTGACCGAGAGCACAAAAAACTACCTCCCCCGGGTCATGAGGCGGGAACTCGTAACAGGTGCCCGAGACCAGAGGAAAAAAAAACTCCCCCGGGACATGAGGCGGGAACACCCGACAGTTGCCCGAGAGCACAAAAAACTACCTCCCCCGGGTCATGAGGCGGGAACTCGTAACAGGTGCCCGAGACCAGAGGACAAAAAAACTCCCCCGGGACATGAGGCGGGAACACCTGACAGTTGCCCGAGAGCACAAAAAACTACCTCCCCCGGGTCATGAGGCGGGAACTCGTAACAGGTGCCCGAGACCAGAGGAAAAAAAAACTCCCCCGGGACATGAGGCGAGAACACCCGACAGTTGCCGGAGAGCACAAAAAACTACCTCCCCCGGGTCATGAGGCGGGAACACCCGACAGTTGCCCGAGAGCACAAGAAACTACCTCCCCCGGGTCATGAGGCGGGAACTCGTAACAGGTGCCCGAGACCAGAGGAAAAAAAAACTCCCCCGGGACATGAGGCGGGAACACCCGACAGTTGCCGGAGAGCACAAAAAACTACCTCCCCCGGGTCATGAGGCGGGAACTCGTAACAGGTGCCCGAGACCAGAGGAAAAAAAAACTCCCCCGGGACATGAGGCGGGAACACCCGACAGTTGGCGGAGAGCACAAAAAACTACCTCCCCCGGGTCATGAGGCGGGAACTCGTAACAGGTGCCCGAGACCAGAGGAAAAAAAAACTCCCCCGGGACATGAGGCGGGAACAGCCGACAGTTGCCCGAGAGCACAAAAAACTACCTCCCCCGGGTCATGAGGCGGGAACTCGTAACAGGTGCCCGAGACCAGAGGAAAAAAAAACTCCCCCGGGACATGAGGCGGGAACACCCGACAGTTGCCCGAGAGCACAAAAATCTACCTCCCCCGGGTCATGAGGCGGGAACTCGTAACAGGTGCCCGAGACCAGAGGAAAAAAAAACTCCCCCGGGACATGAGTCGGGAACACCCGACAGTTGCCCGAGAGCACAAAAAACTACCTCCCCCGGGTCATGAGGCGGGAACACCCGACAGTTGCCCGAGAGCACAAAAAACTACCTCCCCCGGGTCATGAGGCGGGAACTCGTAACAGGTGCCCGAGACCAGAGGAAAAAAAAACTCCCCCGGGACATGAGGCGGGAACACCCGACAGTTGCCGGAGAGCACAAAAAACTACCTCCCCCGGGTCATGAGGCGGGAACTCGTAACAGGTGCCCGAGACCAGAGGAAAAAAAAACTCCCCCGGGACATGAGGCGGGAACACCCGACAGTTGCCCGAGAGCACAAAAAACTACCTCCCCCGGGTCATGAGGCGGGAACTCGTAACAGGTGCCCGAGACCAGAGGAAAAAAAAACTCCCCCGGGACATGAGGCGGGGAACACCCGACAGTTGCCCGAGAGCACAAAAAACTACCTCCCCCGGGTCATGAGGCGGGAACTCGTAACAGGTGCCCGAGACCAGAGGACAAAAAAACTCCCCCGGGACATGAGGCGGGAACACCCGACAGTTGCCCGAGAGCACAAAAAACTACCTCCCCCGGGTCATGAGGCGGGAACTCGTAACAGGTGCCCGAGACCAGAGGACAAAAAAACTCCCCCGGGACATGAGGCGGGAACACCCGACAGTTGCCCGAGAGCACAAAAAACTACCTCCCCCGGGTCATGAGGCGGGAACTCGTAACAGGTGCCCGAGACCAGAGGAAAAAAAAACTCCCCCGGGACATGAGGCGGGAACACCCGACAGTTGCCGGAGAGCACAAAAAACTACCTCCCCCGGGTCATGAGGCGGGAACACCCGACAGTTGCCCGAGAGCACAAAAAACTACCTCCCCCGGGTCATGAGGCGGGAACTCGTAACAGGTGCCCGAGACCAGAGGAAAAAAAAACTCCCCCGGGACATGAGGCGGGAACACCCGACAGTTGCCGGAGAGCACAAAAAACTACCTCTCCCGGGTCATGAGGCGGGAACTCGTAACAGGTGCCCGAGACCAGAGGAAAAAAAAACTCCCCCGGGACATGAGGCGGGAACACCCGACAGTTGGCGGAGAGCACAAAAAACTACCTCCCCCGGGTCATGAGGCGGGAACTCGTAACAGGTGCCCGAGACCAGAGGAAAAAAAAACTCCCCCGGGACATGAGGCGGGAACAGCCGACAGTTGCCCGAGAGCACAAAAAACTACCTCCCCCGGGTCATGAGGCGGGAACTCGTAACAGGTGCCCGAGACCAGAGGAAAAAAAAACTCCCCCGGGACATGAGGCGGGAACACCCGACAGTTGCCGGAGAGCACAAAAAACTACCTCCCCCGGGTCATGAGGCGGGAACTCGTAACAGGTGCCCGAGACCAGAGGAAAAAAAAACTCCCCCGGGACATGAGGCGGGAACACCCGACAGTTGCCCGAGAGCACAAAAAACTACCTCCCCCGGGTCATGAGGCGGGAACTCGTAACAGGTGCCCGAGACCAGAGGAAAAAAAAAACTCCCCTGGGACATGAGGCGGGAACAGCCGACAGTTGCCGGAGAGCACAAAAAACTACCTCCCCCGGGTCATGAGGCGGGAACTCGTAACAGGTGCCCGAGACCAGAGGAAAAAAAAACTCCCCCGGGACATGAGGCGGGAACACCCGACAGTTGCCCGAGAGCACAAAAAACTACCTCCCCCGGGTCATGAGGCGGGAACTCGTAACAGGTGCCCGAGACCAGAGGACAAAAAAACTCCCCCGGGACATGAGGCGGGGAACACCTGACAGTTGCCCGAGAGCACAAAAAACTACCTCCCCCGGGTCATGAGGCGGGAACTCGTAACAGGTGCCCGAGACCAGAGGAAAAAAAAACTCCCCCGGGACATGAGGCGGGAACACCCGACAGTTGCCGGAGAGCACAAAAAACTACCTCCCCCGGGTCATGAGGCGGGAACACCCGACAGTTGCCCGAGAGCACAAGAAACTACCTCCCCCGGGTCATGAGGCGGGAACTCGTAACAGGTGCCCGAGACCAGAGGAAAAAAAAACTCCCCCGGGACATGAGGCGGGAACACCCGACAGTTGCCGGAGAGCACAAAAAACTACCTCCCCCGGGTCATGAGGCGGGAACTCGTAACAGGTGCCCGAGACCAGAGGAAAAAAAAACTCCCCCGGGACATGAGGCGGGAACACCCGACAGTTGGCGGAGAGCACAAAAAACTACCTCCCCCGGGTCATGAGGCGGGAACTCGTAACAGGTGCCCGAGACCAGAGGAAAAAAAAACTCCCCCGGGACATGAGGCGGGAACAGCCGACAGTTGCCCGAGAGCACAAAAAACTACCTCCCCCGGGTCATGAGGCGGGAACTCGTAACAGGTGCCCGAGACCAGAGGAAAAAAAAACTCCCCCGGGACATGAGGCGGGAACACCCGACAGTTGCCCGAGAGCACAAAAAACTACCTCCCCCGGGTCATGAGGCGGGAACTCGTAACAGGTGCCCGAGACCAGAGGAAAAAAAAACTCCCCCGGGACATGAGTCGGGAACACCCGACAGTTGCCCGAGAGCACAAAAAACTACCTCCCCCGGGTCATGAGGCGGGAACACCCGACAGTTGCCCGAGAGCACAAAAAACTACCTCCCCCGGGTCATGAGGCGGGAACTCGTAACAGGTGCCCGAGACCAGAGGAAAAAAAAACTCCCCCGGGACATGAGGCGGGAACACCCGACAGTTGCCGGAGAGCACAAAAAACTACCTCCCCCGGGTCATGAGGCGGGAACTCGTAACAGGTGCCCGAGACCAGAGGAAAAAAAAACTCCCCCGGGACATGAGGCGGGAACACCCGACAGTTGCCCGAGAGCACAAAAAACTACCTCCCTCGGGTCATGAGGCGGGAACTCGTAACAGGTGCCCGAGACCAGAGGAAAAAAAAACTCCCCCGGACATGAGGCGGGAACACCCGACAGTTGCCCGAGAGCACAAAAAACTACCTCCCCCGGGTCATGAGGCGGGAACTCGTAACAGGTGCCCGAGACCAGAGGACAAAAAAACTCCCCGGGACATGAGGCGGGAACACCCGACAGTTGCCCGAGAGCACAAAAAACTACCTCCCCCGGGTCATGAGGCGGGAACTCGTAACAGGTGCCCGAGACCAGAGGACAAAAAAACTCCCCCGGGACATGAGGCGGGAACACCCGACAGTTGCCCGAGAGCACAAAAAACTACCTCCCCCGGGTCATGAGGCGGGAACTCGTAACAGGTGCCCGAGACCAGAGGAAAAAAAAAACTCCCCCGGGACATGAGGCGGGAACACCCGACAGTTGCCGGAGAGCACAAAAAACTACCTCCCCCGGGTCATGAGGCGGGAACACCCGACAGTTGCCCGAGAGCACAAAAAACTACCTCCCCCGGGTCATGAGGCGGGAACTCGTAACAGGTGCCCGAGACCAGAGGAAAAAAAAACTCCCCCGGGACATGAGGCGGGAACACCCGACAGTTGCCGGAGAGCACAAAAAACTACCTCCCCCGGGTCATGAGGCGGGAACTCGTAACAGGTGCCCGAGACCAGAGGAAAAAAAAACTCCCCCGGGACATGAGGCGGGAACACCCGACAGTTGGCGGAGAGCACAAAAAACTACCTCCCCCGGGTCATGAGGCGGGAACTCGTAACAGGTGCCCGAGACCAGAGGAAAAAAAAACTCCCCCGGGACATGAGGCGGGAACAGCCGACAGTTGCCCGAGAGCACAAAAAACTACCTCCCCCGGGTCATGAGGCGGGGAACTCGTAACAGGTGCCCGAGACCAGAGGAAAAAAAAACTCCCCCGGGACATGAGGCGGGAACAGCCGACAGTTGCCGGAGAGCACAAAAAACTACCTCCCCCGGGTCATGAGGCGGGAACTCGTAACAGGTGCCCGAGACCAGAGGAAAAAAAAAACTCCCCCGGGACATGAGGCGGGAACACCCGACAGTTGCCCGAGAGCACAAAAAACTACCTCCCCCGGGTCATGAGGCGGGAACTCGTAACAGGTGCCCGAGACCAGAGGAAAAAAAAACTCCCCTGGGACATGAGGCGGGAACAGCCGACAGTTGCCGGAGAGCACAAAAAACTACCTCCCCGGGTCATGAGGCGGGAACTCGTAACAGGTGCCCGAGACCAGAGGAAAAAAAAACTCCCCCGGGACATGAGGCGGGAACACCCGACAGTTGCCGGAGAGCACAAAAAACTACCTCCCCCGGGTCATGAGGCGGAACACCCGACAGTT
>JAWZYU010001326.1:0-32989 GCA_038380435.1 Ryuthela nishihirai | reverse complement strand
CCTAGCGCATGCCCTGAGGCAAAAGCCCCCAAACCCATGCGAATGCTCCGTGGAGAAGCCCCCAAACACGCATGCCCGGGGCAAACGCCGCCCAAACCCGCACGCACGCCCCAGTGGAAAAGCCCCCAAACCCGCGGCAAAATCACCCAGACAGGCGGACTAGCGCATGCCCTGGTGCAAAAGCTCCATAACCCGCGCACACGTGACGCACCGGGGAAAATCCCCCAAACCCACGTGCACGCAACGCCCTAGGATAAGCCCCCAAACCCGCACAAACGAGACAGCCTGGAGTAAAGCCCCCAAACCCACGCTCACACTCTGGGGTAAAGCCCTCAAACCCGAGCTCACCTAGCAGAGAAAAGCCCCCAAACCCACTCGCACGCCCCGCTGCAAAAGCCCCCGAACCCGTGTGCACGCCCTAGGAAAAAGCCCCCAAACCCACACCCCAGGGCAAAAGCCCTTAAACCCGCACGCACACCCAAGGAAAAGCCCCCAATCCCAGACGCACGCTACGCCCGGGGGGAAAGCTCCCAAACCCGCACTCATGCCGTGGGGGAAAAGCCCCCAAACCCATACTCATGCCTTGTGGGAAAGCCTGCAAACCCATGCACACGCCCCAGGGCAAAACCCCCCAAACCCAGGTAGATGCCAACAAACCCGCGGCTGGGGCAAAAACCCAACCCCGTGGCCTAGCGCATGCCCTGAGGCAAAAGCCCCCAAACCCATGCGAATGCTCCGTGGAGAAGCCCCCAAACACGCATGCCCGGGGCAAACGCCGCCCAAACCCGCACGCACGCCCCAGTGGAAAAGCCCCCAAACCCGCGGCAAAATCACCCAGACAGGCGGACTAGCGCATGCCCTGGTGCAAAAGCTCCATAACCCGCGCACACGTGACGCACCGGGGAAAATCCCCCAAACCCACGTGCACGCAACGCCCTAGGATAAGCCCCCAAACCCGCACAAACGAGACAGCCTGGAGTAAAGCCCCCAAACCCACGCTCACACTCTGGGGTAAAGCCCTCAAACCCGAGCTCACCTAGCAGAGAAAAGCCCCCAAACCCACTCGCACGCCCCGCTGCAAAAGCCCCCGAACCCGTGTGCACGCCCTAGGAAAAAGCCCCCAAACCCACACCCCAGGGCAAAAGCCCTTAAACCCGCACGCACACCCAAGGAAAAGCCCCCAATCCCAGACGCACGCTACGCCCGGGGGGAAAGCTCCCAAACCCGCACTCATGCCGTGGGGGAAAAGCCCCCAAACCCATACTCATGCCTTGTGGGAAAGCCTGCAAACCCATGCACACGCCCCAGGGCAAAACCCCCCAAACCCAGGTAGATGCCAACAAACCCGCGGCTGGGGCAAAAACCCAACCCCGTGGCCTAGCGCATGCCCTGAGGCAAAAGCCCCCAAACCCATGCGAATGCTCCGTGGAGAAGCCCCCAAACACGCATGCCCGGGGCAAACGCCGCCCAAACCCGCACGCACGCCCCAGTGGAAAAGCCCCCAAACCCGCGGCAAAATCACCCAGACAGGCGGACTAGCGCATGCCCTGGTGCAAAAGCTCCATAACCCGCGCACACGTGACGCACCGGGGAAAATCCCCCAAACCCACGTGCACGCAACGCCCTAGGATAAGCCCCCAAACCCGCACAAACGAGACAGCCTGGAGTAAAGCCCCCAAACCCACGCTCACACTCTGGGGTAAAGCCCTCAAACCCGAGCTCACCTAGCAGAGAAAAGCCCCCAAACCCACTCGCACGCCCCGCTGCAAAAGCCCCCGAACCCGTGTGCACGCCCTAGGAAAAAGCCCCCAAACCCACACCCCAGGGCAAAAGCCCTTAAACCCGCACGCACACCCAAGGAAAAGCCCCCAATCCCAGACGCACGCTACGCCCGGGGGGAAAGCTCCCAAACCCGCACTCATGCCGTGGGGGAAAAGCCCCCAAACCCATACTCATGCCTTGTGGGAAAGCCTGCAAACCCATGCACACGCCCCAGGGCAAAACCCCCCAAACCCAGGTAGATGCCAACAAACCCGCGGCTGGGGCAAAAACCCAACCCCGTGGCCTAGCGCATGCCCTGAGGCAAAAGCCCCCAAACCCATGCGAATGCTCCGTGGAGAAGCCCCCAAACACGCATGCCCGGGGCAAACGCCGCCCAAACCCGCACGCACGCCCCAGTGGAAAAGCCCCCAAACCCGCGGCAAAATCACCCAGACAGGCGGACTAGCGCATGCCCTGGTGCAAAAGCTCCATAACCCGCGCACACGTGACGCACCGGGGAAAATCCCCCAAACCCACGTGCACGCAACGCCCTAGGATAAGCCCCCAAACCCGCACAAACGAGACAGCCTGGAGTAAAGCCCCCAAACCCACGCTCACACTCTGGGGTAAAGCCCTCAAACCCGAGCTCACCTAGCAGAGAAAAGCCCCCAAACCCACTCGCACGCCCCGCTGCAAAAGCCCCCGAACCCGTGTGCACGCCCTAGGAAAAAGCCCCCAAACCCACACCCCAGGGCAAAAGCCCTTAAACCCGCACGCACACCCAAGGAAAAGCCCCCAATCCCAGACGCACGCTACGCCCGGGGGGAAAGCTCCCAAACCCGCACTCATGCCGTGGGGGAAAAGCCCCCAAACCCATACTCATGCCTTGTGGGAAAGCCTGCAAACCCATGCACACGCCCCAGGGCAAAACCCCCCAAACCCAGGTAGATGCCAACAAACCCGCGGCTGGGGCAAAAACCCAACCCCGTGGCCTAGCGCATGCCCTGAGGCAAAAGCCCCCAAACCCATGCGAATGCTCCGTGGAGAAGCCCCCAAACACGCATGCCCGGGGCAAACGCCGCCCAAACCCGCACGCACGCCCCAGTGGAAAAGCCCCCAAACCCGCGGCAAAATCACCCAGACAGGCGGACTAGCGCATGCCCTGGTGCAAAAGCTCCATAACCCGCGCACACGTGACGCACCGGGGAAAATCCCCCAAACCCACGTGCACGCAACGCCCTAGGATAAGCCCCCAAACCCGCACAAACGAGACAGCCTGGAGTAAAGCCCCCAAACCCACGCTCACACTCTGGGGTAAAGCCCTCAAACCCGAGCTCACCTAGCAGAGAAAAGCCCCCAAACCCACTCGCACGCCCCGCTGCAAAAGCCCCCGAACCCGTGTGCACGCCCTAGGAAAAAGCCCCCAAACCCACACCCCAGGGCAAAAGCCCTTAAACCCGCACGCACACCCAAGGAAAAGCCCCCAATCCCAGACGCACGCTACGCCCGGGGGGAAAGCTCCCAAACCCGCACTCATGCCGTGGGGGAAAAGCCCCCAAACCCATACTCATGCCTTGTGGGAAAGCCTGCAAACCCATGCACACGCCCCAGGGCAAAACCCCCCAAACCCAGGTAGATGCCAACAAACCCGCGGCTGGGGCAAAAACCCAACCCCGTGGCCTAGCGCATGCCCTGAGGCAAAAGCCCCCAAACCCATGCGAATGCTCCGTGGAGAAGCCCCCAAACACGCATGCCCGGGGCAAACGCCGCCCAAACCCGCACGCACGCCCCAGTGGAAAAGCCCCCAAACCCGCGGCAAAATCACCCAGACAGGCGGACTAGCGCATGCCCTGGTGCAAAAGCTCCATAACCCGCGCACACGTGACGCACCGGGGAAAATCCCCCAAACCCACGTGCACGCAACGCCCTAGGATAAGCCCCCAAACCCGCACAAACGAGACAGCCTGGAGTAAAGCCCCCAAACCCACGCTCACACTCTGGGGTAAAGCCCTCAAACCCGAGCTCACCTAGCAGAGAAAAGCCCCCAAACCCACTCGCACGCCCCGCTGCAAAAGCCCCCGAACCCGTGTGCACGCCCTAGGAAAAAGCCCCCAAACCCACACCCCAGGGCAAAAGCCCTTAAACCCGCACGCACACCCAAGGAAAAGCCCCCAATCCCAGACGCACGCTACGCCCGGGGGGAAAGCTCCCAAACCCGCACTCATGCCGTGGGGGAAAAGCCCCCAAACCCATACTCATGCCTTGTGGGAAAGCCTGCAAACCCATGCACACGCCCCAGGGCAAAACCCCCCAAACCCAGGTAGATGCCAACAAACCCGCGGCTGGGGCAAAAACCCAACCCCGTGGCCTAGCGCATGCCCTGAGGCAAAAGCCCCCAAACCCATGCGAATGCTCCGTGGAGAAGCCCCCAAACACGCATGCCCGGGGCAAACGCCGCCCAAACCCGCACGCACGCCCCAGTGGAAAAGCCCCCAAACCCGCGGCAAAATCACCCAGACAGGCGGACTAGCGCATGCCCTGGTGCAAAAGCTCCATAACCCGCGCACACGTGACGCACCGGGGAAAATCCCCCAAACCCACGTGCACGCAACGCCCTAGGATAAGCCCCCAAACCCGCACAAACGAGACAGCCTGGAGTAAAGCCCCCAAACCCACGCTCACACTCTGGGGTAAAGCCCTCAAACCCGAGCTCACCTAGCAGAGAAAAGCCCCCAAACCCACTCGCACGCCCCGCTGCAAAAGCCCCCGAACCCGTGTGCACGCCCTAGGAAAAAGCCCCCAAACCCACACCCCAGGGCAAAAGCCCTTAAACCCGCACGCACACCCAAGGAAAAGCCCCCAATCCCAGACGCACGCTACGCCCGGGGGGAAAGCTCCCAAACCCGCACTCATGCCGTGGGGGAAAAGCCCCCAAACCCATACTCATGCCTTGTGGGAAAGCCTGCAAACCCATGCACACGCCCCAGGGCAAAACCCCCCAAACCCAGGTAGATGCCAACAAACCCGCGGCTGGGGCAAAAACCCAACCCCGTGGCCTAGCGCATGCCCTGAGGCAAAAGCCCCCAAACCCATGCGAATGCTCCGTGGAGAAGCCCCCAAACACGCATGCCCGGGGCAAACGCCGCCCAAACCCGCACGCACGCCCCAGTGGAAAAGCCCCCAAACCCGCGGCAAAATCACCCAGACAGGCGGACTAGCGCATGCCCTGGTGCAAAAGCTCCATAACCCGCGCACACGTGACGCACCGGGGAAAATCCCCCAAACCCACGTGCACGCAACGCCCTAGGATAAGCCCCCAAACCCGCACAAACGAGACAGCCTGGAGTAAAGCCCCCAAACCCACGCTCACACTCTGGGGTAAAGCCCTCAAACCCGAGCTCACCTAGCAGAGAAAAGCCCCCAAACCCACTCGCACGCCCCGCTGCAAAAGCCCCCGAACCCGTGTGCACGCCCTAGGAAAAAGCCCCCAAACCCACACCCCAGGGCAAAAGCCCTTAAACCCGCACGCACACCCAAGGAAAAGCCCCCAATCCCAGACGCACGCTACGCCCGGGGGGAAAGCTCCCAAACCCGCACTCATGCCGTGGGGGAAAAGCCCCCAAACCCATACTCATGCCTTGTGGGAAAGCCTGCAAACCCATGCACACGCCCCAGGGCAAAACCCCCCAAACCCAGGTAGATGCCAACAAACCCGCGGCTGGGGCAAAAACCCAACCCCGTGGCCTAGCGCATGCCCTGAGGCAAAAGCCCCCAAACCCATGCGAATGCTCCGTGGAGAAGCCCCCAAACACGCATGCCCGGGGCAAACGCCGCCCAAACCCGCACGCACGCCCCAGTGGAAAAGCCCCCAAACCCGCGGCAAAATCACCCAGACAGGCGGACTAGCGCATGCCCTGGTGCAAAAGCTCCATAACCCGCGCACACGTGACGCACCGGGGAAAATCCCCCAAACCCACGTGCACGCAACGCCCTAGGATAAGCCCCCAAACCCGCACAAACGAGACAGCCTGGAGTAAAGCCCCCAAACCCACGCTCACACTCTGGGGTAAAGCCCTCAAACCCGAGCTCACCTAGCAGAGAAAAGCCCCCAAACCCACTCGCACGCCCCGCTGCAAAAGCCCCCGAACCCGTGTGCACGCCCTAGGAAAAAGCCCCCAAACCCACACCCCAGGGCAAAAGCCCTTAAACCCGCACGCACACCCAAGGAAAAGCCCCCAATCCCAGACGCACGCTACGCCCGGGGGGAAAGCTCCCAAACCCGCACTCATGCCGTGGGGGAAAAGCCCCCAAACCCATACTCATGCCTTGTGGGAAAGCCTGCAAACCCATGCACACGCCCCAGGGCAAAACCCCCCAAACCCAGGTAGATGCCAACAAACCCGCGGCTGGGGCAAAAACCCAACCCCGTGGCCTAGCGCATGCCCTGAGGCAAAAGCCCCCAAACCCATGCGAATGCTCCGTGGAGAAGCCCCCAAACACGCATGCCCGGGGCAAACGCCGCCCAAACCCGCACGCACGCCCCAGTGGAAAAGCCCCCAAACCCGCGGCAAAATCACCCAGACAGGCGGACTAGCGCATGCCCTGGTGCAAAAGCTCCATAACCCGCGCACACGTGACGCACCGGGGAAAATCCCCCAAACCCACGTGCACGCAACGCCCTAGGATAAGCCCCCAAACCCGCACAAACGAGACAGCCTGGAGTAAAGCCCCCAAACCCACGCTCACACTCTGGGGTAAAGCCCTCAAACCCGAGCTCACCTAGCAGAGAAAAGCCCCCAAACCCACTCGCACGCCCCGCTGCAAAAGCCCCCGAACCCGTGTGCACGCCCTAGGAAAAAGCCCCCAAACCCACACCCCAGGGCAAAAGCCCTTAAACCCGCACGCACACCCAAGGAAAAGCCCCCAATCCCAGACGCACGCTACGCCCGGGGGGAAAGCTCCCAAACCCGCACTCATGCCGTGGGGGAAAAGCCCCCAAACCCATACTCATGCCTTGTGGGAAAGCCTGCAAACCCATGCACACGCCCCAGGGCAAAACCCCCCAAACCCAGGTAGATGCCAACAAACCCGCGGCTGGGGCAAAAACCCAACCCCGTGGCCTAGCGCATGCCCTGAGGCAAAAGCCCCCAAACCCATGCGAATGCTCCGTGGAGAAGCCCCCAAACACGCATGCCCGGGGCAAACGCCGCCCAAACCCGCACGCACGCCCCAGTGGAAAAGCCCCCAAACCCGCGGCAAAATCACCCAGACAGGCGGACTAGCGCATGCCCTGGTGCAAAAGCTCCATAACCCGCGCACACGTGACGCACCGGGGAAAATCCCCCAAACCCACGTGCACGCAACGCCCTAGGATAAGCCCCCAAACCCGCACAAACGAGACAGCCTGGAGTAAAGCCCCCAAACCCACGCTCACACTCTGGGGTAAAGCCCTCAAACCCGAGCTCACCTAGCAGAGAAAAGCCCCCAAACCCACTCGCACGCCCCGCTGCAAAAGCCCCCGAACCCGTGTGCACGCCCTAGGAAAAAGCCCCCAAACCCACACCCCAGGGCAAAAGCCCTTAAACCCGCACGCACACCCAAGGAAAAGCCCCCAATCCCAGACGCACGCTACGCCCGGGGGGAAAGCTCCCAAACCCGCACTCATGCCGTGGGGGAAAAGCCCCCAAACCCATACTCATGCCTTGTGGGAAAGCCTGCAAACCCATGCACACGCCCCAGGGCAAAACCCCCCAAACCCAGGTAGATGCCAACAAACCCGCGGCTGGGGCAAAAACCCAACCCCGTGGCCTAGCGCATGCCCTGAGGCAAAAGCCCCCAAACCCATGCGAATGCTCCGTGGAGAAGCCCCCAAACACGCATGCCCGGGGCAAACGCCGCCCAAACCCGCACGCACGCCCCAGTGGAAAAGCCCCCAAACCCGCGGCAAAATCACCCAGACAGGCGGACTAGCGCATGCCCTGGTGCAAAAGCTC
This sequence comes from Ryuthela nishihirai, assembly GCA_038380435.1. NCBI lineage: Eukaryota > Metazoa > Arthropoda > Arachnida > Araneae > Heptathelidae > Ryuthela > Ryuthela nishihirai. Next base: position 25,235 of record JAWZYU010001326.1, on the reverse strand, counting down.
CATAACCCGCGCACACGTGACGCACCGGGGAAAATCCCCCAAACCCACGTGCACGCAACGCCCTAGGATAAGCCCCCAAACCCGCACAAACGAGACAGCCTGGAGTAAAGCCCCCAAACCCACGCTCACACTCTGGGGTAAAGCCCTCAAACCCGAGCTCACCTAGCAGAGAAAAGCCCCCAAACCCACTCGCACGCCCCGCTGCAAAAGCCCCCGAACCCGTGTGCACGCCCTAGGAAAAAGCCCCCAAACCCACACCCCAGGGCAAAAGCCCTTAAACCCGCACGCACACCCAAGGAAAAGCCCCCAATCCCAGACGCACGCTACGCCCGGGGGGAAAGCTCCCAAACCCGCACTCATGCCGTGGGGGAAAAGCCCCCAAACCCATACTCATGCCTTGTGGGAAAGCCTGCAAACCCATGCACACGCCCCAGGGCAAAACCCCCCAAACCCAGGTAGATGCCAACAAACCCGCGGCTGGGGCAAAAACCCAACCCCGTGGCCTAGCGCATGCCCTGAGGCAAAAGCCCCCAAACCCATGCGAATGCTCCGTGGAGAAGCCCCCAAACACGCATGCCCGGGGCAAACGCCGCCCAAACCCGCACGCACGCCCCAGTGGAAAAGCCCCCAAACCCGCGGCAAAATCACCCAGACAGGCGGACTAGCGCATGCCCTGGTGCAAAAGCTCCATAACCCGCGCACACGTGACGCACCGGGGAAAATCCCCCAAACCCACGTGCACGCAACGCCCTAGGATAAGCCCCCAAACCCGCACAAACGAGACAGCCTGGAGTAAAGCCCCCAAACCCACGCTCACACTCTGGGGTAAAGCCCTCAAACCCGAGCTCACCTAGCAGAGAAAAGCCCCCAAACCCACTCGCACGCCCCGCTGCAAAAGCCCCCGAACCCGTGTGCACGCCCTAGGAAAAAGCCCCCAAACCCACACCCCAGGGCAAAAGCCCTTAAACCCGCACGCACACCCAAGGAAAAGCCCCCAATCCCAGACGCACGCTACGCCCGGGGGGAAAGCTCCCAAACCCGCACTCATGCCGTGGGGGAAAAGCCCCCAAACCCATACTCATGCCTTGTGGGAAAGCCTGCAAACCCATGCACACGCCCCAGGGCAAAACCCCCCAAACCCAGGTAGATGCCAACAAACCCGCGGCTGGGGCAAAAACCCAACCCCGTGGCCTAGCGCATGCCCTGAGGCAAAAGCCCCCAAACCCATGCGAATGCTCCGTGGAGAAGCCCCCAAACACGCATGCCCGGGGCAAACGCCGCCCAAACCCGCACGCACGCCCCAGTGGAAAAGCCCCCAAACCCGCGGCAAAATCACCCAGACAGGCGGACTAGCGCATGCCCTGGTGCAAAAGCTCCATAACCCGCGCACACGTGACGCACCGGGGAAAATCCCCCAAACCCACGTGCACGCAACGCCCTAGGATAAGCCCCCAAACCCGCACAAACGAGACAGCCTGGAGTAAAGCCCCCAAACCCACGCTCACACTCTGGGGTAAAGCCCTCAAACCCGAGCTCACCTAGCAGAGAAAAGCCCCCAAACCCACTCGCACGCCCCGCTGCAAAAGCCCCCGAACCCGTGTGCACGCCCTAGGAAAAAGCCCCCAAACCCACACCCCAGGGCAAAAGCCCTTAAACCCGCACGCACACCCAAGGAAAAGCCCCCAATCCCAGACGCACGCTACGCCCGGGGGGAAAGCTCCCAAACCCGCACTCATGCCGTGGGGGAAAAGCCCCCAAACCCATACTCATGCCTTGTGGGAAAGCCTGCAAACCCATGCACACGCCCCAGGGCAAAACCCCCCAAACCCAGGTAGATGCCAACAAACCCGCGGCTGGGGCAAAAACCCAACCCCGTGGCCTAGCGCATGCCCTGAGGCAAAAGCCCCCAAACCCATGCGAATGCTCCGTGGAGAAGCCCCCAAACACGCATGCCCGGGGCAAACGCCGCCCAAACCCGCACGCACGCCCCAGTGGAAAAGCCCCCAAACCCGCGGCAAAATCACCCAGACAGGCGGACTAGCGCATGCCCTGGTGCAAAAGCTCCATAACCCGCGCACACGTGACGCACCGGGGAAAATCCCCCAAACCCACGTGCACGCAACGCCCTAGGATAAGCCCCCAAACCCGCACAAACGAGACAGCCTGGAGTAAAGCCCCCAAACCCACGCTCACACTCTGGGGTAAAGCCCTCAAACCCGAGCTCACCTAGCAGAGAAAAGCCCCCAAACCCACTCGCACGCCCCGCTGCAAAAGCCCCCGAACCCGTGTGCACGCCCTAGGAAAAAGCCCCCAAACCCACACCCCAGGGCAAAAGCCCTTAAACCCGCACGCACACCCAAGGAAAAGCCCCCAATCCCAGACGCACGCTACGCCCGGGGGGAAAGCTCCCAAACCCGCACTCATGCCGTGGGGGAAAAGCCCCCAAACCCATACTCATGCCTTGTGGGAAAGCCTGCAAACCCATGCACACGCCCCAGGGCAAAACCCCCCAAACCCAGGTAGATGCCAACAAACCCGCGGCTGGGGCAAAAACCCAACCCCGTGGCCTAGCGCATGCCCTGAGGCAAAAGCCCCCAAACCCATGCGAATGCTCCGTGGAGAAGCCCCCAAACACGCATGCCCGGGGCAAACGCCGCCCAAACCCGCACGCACGCCCCAGTGGAAAAGCCCCCAAACCCGCGGCAAAATCACCCAGACAGGCGGACTAGCGCATGCCCTGGTGCAAAAGCTCCATAACCCGCGCACACGTGACGCACCGGGGAAAATCCCCCAAACCCACGTGCACGCAACGCCCTAGGATAAGCCCCCAAACCCGCACAAACGAGACAGCCTGGAGTAAAGCCCCCAAACCCACGCTCACACTCTGGGGTAAAGCCCTCAAACCCGAGCTCACCTAGCAGAGAAAAGCCCCCAAACCCACTCGCACGCCCCGCTGCAAAAGCCCCCGAACCCGTGTGCACGCCCTAGGAAAAAGCCCCCAAACCCACACCCCAGGGCAAAAGCCCTTAAACCCGCACGCACACCCAAGGAAAAGCCCCCAATCCCAGACGCACGCTACGCCCGGGGGGAAAGCTCCCAAACCCGCACTCATGCCGTGGGGGAAAAGCCCCCAAACCCATACTCATGCCTTGTGGGAAAGCCTGCAAACCCATGCACACGCCCCAGGGCAAAACCCCCCAAACCCAGGTAGATGCCAACAAACCCGCGGCTGGGGCAAAAACCCAACCCCGTGGCCTAGCGCATGCCCTGAGGCAAAAGCCCCCAAACCCATGCGAATGCTCCGTGGAGAAGCCCCCAAACACGCATGCCCGGGGCAAACGCCGCCCAAACCCGCACGCACGCCCCAGTGGAAAAGCCCCCAAACCCGCGGCAAAATCACCCAGACAGGCGGACTAGCGCATGCCCTGGTGCAAAAGCTCCATAACCCGCGCACACGTGACGCACCGGGGAAAATCCCCCAAACCCACGTGCACGCAACGCCCTAGGATAAGCCCCCAAACCCGCACAAACGAGACAGCCTGGAGTAAAGCCCCCAAACCCACGCTCACACTCTGGGGTAAAGCCCTCAAACCCGAGCTCACCTAGCAGAGAAAAGCCCCCAAACCCACTCGCACGCCCCGCTGCAAAAGCCCCCGAACCCGTGTGCACGCCCTAGGAAAAAGCCCCCAAACCCACACCCCAGGGCAAAAGCCCTTAAACCCGCACGCACACCCAAGGAAAAGCCCCCAATCCCAGACGCACGCTACGCCCGGGGGGAAAGCTCCCAAACCCGCACTCATGCCGTGGGGGAAAAGCCCCCAAACCCATACTCATGCCTTGTGGGAAAGCCTGCAAACCCATGCACACGCCCCAGGGCAAAACCCCCCAAACCCAGGTAGATGCCAACAAACCCGCGGCTGGGGCAAAAACCCAACCCCGTGGCCTAGCGCATGCCCTGAGGCAAAAGCCCCCAAACCCATGCGAATGCTCCGTGGAGAAGCCCCCAAACACGCATGCCCGGGGCAAACGCCGCCCAAACCCGCACGCACGCCCCAGTGGAAAAGCCCCCAAACCCGCGGCAAAATCACCCAGACAGGCGGACTAGCGCATGCCCTGGTGCAAAAGCTCCATAACCCGCGCACACGTGACGCACCGGGGAAAATCCCCCAAACCCACGTGCACGCAACGCCCTAGGATAAGCCCCCAAACCCGCACAAACGAGACAGCCTGGAGTAAAGCCCCCAAACCCACGCTCACACTCTGGGGTAAAGCCCTCAAACCCGAGCTCACCTAGCAGAGAAAAGCCCCCAAACCCACTCGCACGCCCCGCTGCAAAAGCCCCCGAACCCGTGTGCACGCCCTAGGAAAAAGCCCCCAAACCCACACCCCAGGGCAAAAGCCCTTAAACCCGCACGCACACCCAAGGAAAAGCCCCCAATCCCAGACGCACGCTACGCCCGGGGGGAAAGCTCCCAAACCCGCACTCATGCCGTGGGGGAAAAGCCCCCAAACCCATACTCATGCCTTGTGGGAAAGCCTGCAAACCCATGCACACGCCCCAGGGCAAAACCCCCCAAACCCAGGTAGATGCCAACAAACCCGCGGCTGGGGCAAAAACCCAACCCCGTGGCCTAGCGCATGCCCTGAGGCAAAAGCCCCCAAACCCATGCGAATGCTCCGTGGAGAAGCCCCCAAACACGCATGCCCGGGGCAAACGCCGCCCAAACCCGCACGCACGCCCCAGTGGAAAAGCCCCCAAACCCGCGGCAAAATCACCCAGACAGGCGGACTAGCGCATGCCCTGGTGCAAAAGCTCCATAACCCGCGCACACGTGACGCACCGGGGAAAATCCCCCAAACCCACGTGCACGCAACGCCCTAGGATAAGCCCCCAAACCCGCACAAACGAGACAGCCTGGAGTAAAGCCCCCAAACCCACGCTCACACTCTGGGGTAAAGCCCTCAAACCCGAGCTCACCTAGCAGAGAAAAGCCCCCAAACCCACTCGCACGCCCCGCTGCAAAAGCCCCCGAACCCGTGTGCACGCCCTAGGAAAAAGCCCCCAAACCCACACCCCAGGGCAAAAGCCCTTAAACCCGCACGCACACCCAAGGAAAAGCCCCCAATCCCAGACGCACGCTACGCCCGGGGGGAAAGCTCCCAAACCCGCACTCATGCCGTGGGGGAAAAGCCCCCAAACCCATACTCATGCCTTGTGGGAAAGCCTGCAAACCCATGCACACGCCCCAGGGCAAAACCCCCCAAACCCAGGTAGATGCCAACAAACCCGCGGCTGGGGCAAAAACCCAACCCCGTGGCCTAGCGCATGCCCTGAGGCAAAAGCCCCCAAACCCATGCGAATGCTCCGTGGAGAAGCCCCCAAACACGCATGCCCGGGGCAAACGCCGCCCAAACCCGCACGCACGCCCCAGTGGAAAAGCCCCCAAACCCGCGGCAAAATCACCCAGACAGGCGGACTAGCGCATGCCCTGGTGCAAAAGCTCCATAACCCGCGCACACGTGACGCACCGGGGAAAATCCCCCAAACCCACGTGCACGCAACGCCCTAGGATAAGCCCCCAAACCCGCACAAACGAGACAGCCTGGAGTAAAGCCCCCAAACCCACGCTCACACTCTGGGGTAAAGCCCTCAAACCCGAGCTCACCTAGCAGAGAAAAGCCCCCAAACCCACTCGCACGCCCCGCTGCAAAAGCCCCCGAACCCGTGTGCACGCCCTAGGAAAAAGCCCCCAAACCCACACCCCAGGGCAAAAGCCCTTAAACCCGCACGCACACCCAAGGAAAAGCCCCCAATCCCAGACGCACGCTACGCCCGGGGGGAAAGCTCCCAAACCCGCACTCATGCCGTGGGGGAAAAGCCCCCAAACCCATACTCATGCCTTGTGGGAAAGCCTGCAAACCCATGCACACGCCCCAGGGCAAAACCCCCCAAACCCAGGTAGATGCCAACAAACCCGCGGCTGGGGCAAAAACCCAACCCCGTGGCCTAGCGCATGCCCTGAGGCAAAAGCCCCCAAACCCATGCGAATGCTCCGTGGAGAAGCCCCCAAACACGCATGCCCGGGGCAAACGCCGCCCAAACCCGCACGCACGCCCCAGTGGAAAAGCCCCCAAACCCGCGGCAAAATCACCCAGACAGGCGGACTAGCGCATGCCCTGGTGCAAAAGCTCCATAACCCGCGCACACGTGACGCACCGGGGAAAATCCCCCAAACCCACGTGCACGCAACGCCCTAGGATAAGCCCCCAAACCCGCACAAACGAGACAGCCTGGAGTAAAGCCCCCAAACCCACGCTCACACTCTGGGGTAAAGCCCTCAAACCCGAGCTCACCTAGCAGAGAAAAGCCCCCAAACCCACTCGCACGCCCCGCTGCAAAAGCCCCCGAACCCGTGTGCACGCCCTAGGAAAAAGCCCCCAAACCCACACCCCAGGGCAAAAGCCCTTAAACCCGCACGCACACCCAAGGAAAAGCCCCCAATCCCAGACGCACGCTACGCCCGGGGGGAAAGCTCCCAAACCCGCACTCATGCCGTGGGGGAAAAGCCCCCAAACCCATACTCATGCCTTGTGGGAAAGCCTGCAAACCCATGCACACGCCCCAGGGCAAAACCCCCCAAACCCAGGTAGATGCCAACAAACCCGCGGCTGGGGCAAAAACCCAACCCCGTGGCCTAGCGCATGCCCTGAGGCAAAAGCCCCCAAACCCATGCGAATGCTCCGTGGAGAAGCCCCCAAACACGCATGCCCGGGGCAAACGCCGCCCAAACCCGCACGCACGCCCCAGTGGAAAAGCCCCCAAACCCGCGGCAAAATCACCCAGACAGGCGGACTAGCGCATGCCCTGGTGCAAAAGCTCCATAACCCGCGCACACGTGACGCACCGGGGAAAATCCCCCAAACCCACGTGCACGCAACGCCCTAGGATAAGCCCCCAAACCCGCACAAACGAGACAGCCTGGAGTAAAGCCCCCAAACCCACGCTCACACTCTGGGGTAAAGCCCTCAAACCCGAGCTCACCTAGCAGAGAAAAGCCCCCAAACCCACTCGCACGCCCCGCTGCAAAAGCCCCCGAACCCGTGTGCACGCCCTAGGAAAAAGCCCCCAAACCCACACCCCAGGGCAAAAGCCCTTAAACCCGCACGCACACCCAAGGAAAAGCCCCCAATCCCAGACGCACGCTACGCCCGGGGGGAAAGCTCCCAAACCCGCACTCATGCCGTGGGGGAAAAGCCCCCAAACCCATACTCATGCCTTGTGGGAAAGCCTGCAAACCCATGCACACGCCCCAGGGCAAAACCCCCCAAACCCAGGTAGATGCCAACAAACCCGCGGCTGGGGCAAAAACCCAACCCCGTGGCCTAGCGCATGCCCTGAGGCAAAAGCCCCCAAACCCATGCGAATGCTCCGTGGAGAAGCCCCCAAACACGCATGCCCGGGGCAAACGCCGCCCAAACCCGCACGCACGCCCCAGTGGAAAAGCCCCCAAACCCGCGGCAAAATCACCCAGACAGGCGGACTAGCGCATGCCCTGGTGCAAAAGCTCCATAACCCGCGCACACGTGACGCACCGGGGAAAATCCCCCAAACCCACGTGCACGCAACGCCCTAGGATAAGCCCCCAAACCCGCACAAACGAGACAGCCTGGAGTAAAGCCCCCAAACCCACGCTCACACTCTGGGGTAAAGCCCTCAAACCCGAGCTCACCTAGCAGAGAAAAGCCCCCAAACCCACTCGCACGCCCCGCTGCAAAAGCCCCCGAACCCGTGTGCACGCCCTAGGAAAAAGCCCCCAAACCCACACCCCAGGGCAAAAGCCCTTAAACCCGCACGCACACCCAAGGAAAAGCCCCCAATCCCAGACGCACGCTACGCCCGGGGGGAAAGCTCCCAAACCCGCACTCATGCCGTGGGGGAAAAGCCCCCAAACCCATACTCATGCCTTGTGGGAAAGCCTGCAAACCCATGCACACGCCCCAGGGCAAAACCCCCCAAACCCAGGTAGATGCCAACAAACCCGCGGCTGGGGCAAAAACCCAACCCCGTGGCCTAGCGCATGCCCTGAGGCAAAAGCCCCCAAACCCATGCGAATGCTCCGTGGAGAAGCCCCCAAACACGCATGCCCGGGGCAAACGCCGCCCAAACCCGCACGCACGCCCCAGTGGAAAAGCCCCCAAACCCGCGGCAAAATCACCCAGACAGGCGGACTAGCGCATGCCCTGGTGCAAAAGCTCCATAACCCGCGCACACGTGACGCACCGGGGAAAATCCCCCAAACCCACGTGCACGCAACGCCCTAGGATAAGCCCCCAAACCCGCACAAACGAGACAGCCTGGAGTAAAGCCCCCAAACCCACGCTCACACTCTGGGGTAAAGCCCTCAAACCCGAGCTCACCTAGCAGAGAAAAGCCCCCAAACCCACTCGCACGCCCCGCTGCAAAAGCCCCCGAACCCGTGTGCACGCCCTAGGAAAAAGCCCCCAAACCCACACCCCAGGGCAAAAGCCCTTAAACCCGCACGCACACCCAAGGAAAAGCCCCCAATCCCAGACGCACGCTACGCCCGGGGGGAAAGCTCCCAAACCCGCACTCATGCCGTGGGGGAAAAGCCCCCAAACCCATACTCATGCCTTGTGGGAAAGCCTGCAAACCCATGCACACGCCCCAGGGCAAAACCCCCCAAACCCAGGTAGATGCCAACAAACCCGCGGCTGGGGCAAAAACCCAACCCCGTGGCCTAGCGCATGCCCTGAGGCAAAAGCCCCCAAACCCATGCGAATGCTCCGTGGAGAAGCCCCCAAACACGCATGCCCGGGGCAAACGCCGCCCAAACCCGCACGCACGCCCCAGTGGAAAAGCCCCCAAACCCGCGGCAAAATCACCCAGACAGGCGGACTAGCGCATGCCCTGGTGCAAAAGCTCCATAACCCGCGCACACGTGACGCACCGGGGAAAATCCCCCAAACCCACGTGCACGCAACGCCCTAGGATAAGCCCCCAAACCCGCACAAACGAGACAGCCTGGAGTAAAGCCCCCAAACCCACGCTCACACTCTGGGGTAAAGCCCTCAAACCCGAGCTCACCTAGCAGAGAAAAGCCCCCAAACCCACTCGCACGCCCCGCTGCAAAAGCCCCCGAACCCGTGTGCACGCCCTAGGAAAAAGCCCCCAAACCCACACCCCAGGGCAAAAGCCCTTAAACCCGCACGCACACCCAAGGAAAAGCCCCCAATCCCAGACGCACGCTACGCCCGGGGGGAAAGCTCCCAAACCCGCACTCATGCCGTGGGGGAAAAGCCCCCAAACCCATACTCATGCCTTGTGGGAAAGCCTGCAAACCCATGCACACGCCCCAGGGCAAAACCCCCCAAACCCAGGTAGATGCCAACAAACCCGCGGCTGGGGCAAAAACCCAACCCCGTGGCCTAGCGCATGCCCTGAGGCAAAAGCCCCCAAACCCATGCGAATGCTCCGTGGAGAAGCCCCCAAACACGCATGCCCGGGGCAAACGCCGCCCAAACCCGCACGCACGCCCCAGTGGAAAAGCCCCCAAACCCGCGGCAAAATCACCCAGACAGGCGGACTAGCGCATGCCCTGGTGCAAAAGCTCCATAACCCGCGCACACGTGACGCACCGGGGAAAATCCCCCAAACCCACGTGCACGCAACGCCCTAGGATAAGCCCCCAAACCCGCACAAACGAGACAGCCTGGAGTAAAGCCCCCAAACCCACGCTCACACTCTGGGGTAAAGCCCTCAAACCCGAGCTCACCTAGCAGAGAAAAGCCCCCAAACCCACTCGCACGCCCCGCTGCAAAAGCCCCCGAACCCGTGTGCACGCCCTAGGAAAAAGCCCCCAAACCCACACCCCAGGGCAAAAGCCCTTAAACCCGCACGCACACCCAAGGAAAAGCCCCCAATCCCAGACGCACGCTACGCCCGGGGGGAAAGCTCCCAAACCCGCACTCATGCCGTGGGGGAAAAGCCCCCAAACCCATACTCATGCCTTGTGGGAAAGCCTGCAAACCCATGCACACGCCCCAGGGCAAAACCCCCCAAACCCAGGTAGATGCCAACAAACCCGCGGCTGGGGCAAAAACCCAACCCCGTGGCCTAGCGCATGCCCTGAGGCAAAAGCCCCCAAACCCATGCGAATGCTCCGTGGAGAAGCCCCCAAACACGCATGCCCGGGGCAAACGCCGCCCAAACCCGCACGCACGCCCCAGTGGAAAAGCCCCCAAACCCGCGGCAAAATCACCCAGACAGGCGGACTAGCGCATGCCCTGGTGCAAAAGCTCCATAACCCGCGCACACGTGACGCACCGGGGAAAATCCCCCAAACCCACGTGCACGCAACGCCCTAGGATAAGCCCCCAAACCCGCACAAACGAGACAGCCTGGAGTAAAGCCCCCAAACCCACGCTCACACTCTGGGGTAAAGCCCTCAAACCCGAGCTCACCTAGCAGAGAAAAGCCCCCAAACCCACTCGCACGCCCCGCTGCAAAAGCCCCCGAACCCGTGTGCACGCCCTAGGAAAAAGCCCCCAAACCCACACCCCAGGGCAAAAGCCCTTAAACCCGCACGCACACCCAAGGAAAAGCCCCCAATCCCAGACGCACGCTACGCCCGGGGGGAAAGCTCCCAAACCCGCACTCATGCCGTGGGGGAAAAGCCCCCAAACCCATACTCATGCCTTGTGGGAAAGCCTGCAAACCCATGCACACGCCCCAGGGCAAAACCCCCCAAACCCAGGTAGATGCCAACAAACCCGCGGCTGGGGCAAAAACCCAACCCCGTGGCCTAGCGCATGCCCTGAGGCAAAAGCCCCCAAACCCATGCGAATGCTCCGTGGAGAAGCCCCCAAACACGCATGCCCGGGGCAAACGCCGCCCAAACCCGCACGCACGCCCCAGTGGAAAAGCCCCCAAACCCGCGGCAAAATCACCCAGACAGGCGGACTAGCGCATGCCCTGGTGCAAAAGCTCCATAACCCGCGCACACGTGACGCACCGGGGAAAATCCCCCAAACCCACGTGCACGCAACGCCCTAGGATAAGCCCCCAAACCCGCACAAACGAGACAGCCTGGAGTAAAGCCCCCAAACCCACGCTCACACTCTGGGGTAAAGCCCTCAAACCCGAGCTCACCTAGCAGAGAAAAGCCCCCAAACCCACTCGCACGCCCCGCTGCAAAAGCCCCCGAACCCGTGTGCACGCCCTAGGAAAAAGCCCCCAAACCCACACCCCAGGGCAAAAGCCCTTAAACCCGCACGCACACCCAAGGAAAAGCCCCCAATCCCAGACGCACGCTACGCCCGGGGGGAAAGCTCCCAAACCCGCACTCATGCCGTGGGGGAAAAGCCCCCAAACCCATACTCATGCCTTGTGGGAAAGCCTGCAAACCCATGCACACGCCCCAGGGCAAAACCCCCCAAACCCAGGTAGATGCCAACAAACCCGCGGCTGGGGCAAAAACCCAACCCCGTGGCCTAGCGCATGCCCTGAGGCAAAAGCCCCCAAACCCATGCGAATGCTCCGTGGAGAAGCCCCCAAACACGCATGCCCGGGGCAAACGCCGCCCAAACCCGCACGCACGCCCCAGTGGAAAAGCCCCCAAACCCGCGGCAAAATCACCCAGACAGGCGGACTAGCGCATGCCCTGGTGCAAAAGCTCCATAACCCGCGCACACGTGACGCACCGGGGAAAATCCCCCAAACCCACGTGCACGCAACGCCCTAGGATAAGCCCCCAAACCCGCACAAACGAGACAGCCTGGAGTAAAGCCCCCAAACCCACGCTCACACTCTGGGGTAAAGCCCTCAAACCCGAGCTCACCTAGCAGAGAAAAGCCCCCAAACCCACTCGCACGCCCCGCTGCAAAAGCCCCCGAACCCGTGTGCACGCCCTAGGAAAAAGCCCCCAAACCCACACCCCAGGGCAAAAGCCCTTAAACCCGCACGCACACCCAAGGAAAAGCCCCCAATCCCAGACGCACGCTACGCCCGGGGGGAAAGCTCCCAAACCCGCACTCATGCCGTGGGGGAAAAGCCCCCAAACCCATACTCATGCCTTGTGGGAAAGCCTGCAAACCCATGCACACGCCCCAGGGCAAAACCCCCCAAACCCAGGTAGATGCCAACAAACCCGCGGCTGGGGCAAAAACCCAACCCCGTGGCCTAGCGCATGCCCTGAGGCAAAAGCCCCCAAACCCATGCGAATGCTCCGTGGAGAAGCCCCCAAACACGCATGCCCGGGGCAAACGCCGCCCAAACCCGCACGCACGCCCCAGTGGAAAAGCCCCCAAACCCGCGGCAAAATCACCCAGACAGGCGGACTAGCGCATGCCCTGGTGCAAAAGCTCCATAACCCGCGCACACGTGACGCACCGGGGAAAATCCCCCAAACCCACGTGCACGCAACGCCCTAGGATAAGCCCCCAAACCCGCACAAACGAGACAGCCTGGAGTAAAGCCCCCAAACCCACGCTCACACTCTGGGGTAAAGCCCTCAAACCCGAGCTCACCTAGCAGAGAAAAGCCCCCAAACCCACTCGCACGCCCCGCTGCAAAAGCCCCCGAACCCGTGTGCACGCCCTAGGAAAAAGCCCCCAAACCCACACCCCAGGGCAAAAGCCCTTAAACCCGCACGCACACCCAAGGAAAAGCCCCCAATCCCAGACGCACGCTACGCCCGGGGGGAAAGCTCCCAAACCCGCACTCATGCCGTGGGGGAAAAGCCCCCAAACCCATACTCATGCCTTGTGGGAAAGCCTGCAAACCCATGCACACGCCCCAGGGCAAAACCCCCCAAACCCAGGTAGATGCCAACAAACCCGCGGCTGGGGCAAAAACCCAACCCCGTGGCCTAGCGCATGCCCTGAGGCAAAAGCCCCCAAACCCATGCGAATGCTCCGTGGAGAAGCCCCCAAACACGCATGCCCGGGGCAAACGCCGCCCAAACCCGCACGCACGCCCCAGTGGAAAAGCCCCCAAACCCGCGGCAAAATCACCCAGACAGGCGGACTAGCGCATGCCCTGGTGCAAAAGCTCCATAACCCGCGCACACGTGACGCACCGGGGAAAATCCCCCAAACCCACGTGCACGCAACGCCCTAGGATAAGCCCCCAAACCCGCACAAACGAGACAGCCTGGAGTAAAGCCCCCAAACCCACGCTCACACTCTGGGGTAAAGCCCTCAAACCCGAGCTCACCTAGCAGAGAAAAGCCCCCAAACCCACTCGCACGCCCCGCTGCAAAAGCCCCCGAACCCGTGTGCACGCCCTAGGAAAAAGCCCCCAAACCCACACCCCAGGGCAAAAGCCCTTAAACCCGCACGCACACCCAAGGAAAAGCCCCCAATCCCAGACGCACGCTACGCCCGGGGGGAAAGCTCCCAAACCCGCACTCATGCCGTGGGGGAAAAGCCCCCAAACCCATACTCATGCCTTGTGGGAAAGCCTGCAAACCCATGCACACGCCCCAGGGCAAAACCCCCCAAACCCAGGTAGATGCCAACAAACCCGCGGCTGGGGCAAAAACCCAACCCCGTGGCCTAGCGCATGCCCTGAGGCAAAAGCCCCCAAACCCATGCGAATGCTCCGTGGAGAAGCCCCCAAACACGCATGCCCGGGGCAAACGCCGCCCAAACCCGCACGCACGCCCCAGTGGAAAAGCCCCCAAACCCGCGGCAAAATCACCCAGACAGGCGGACTAGCGCATGCCCTGGTGCAAAAGCTCCATAACCCGCGCACACGTGACGCACCGGGGAAAATCCCCCAAACCCACGTGCACGCAACGCCCTAGGATAAGCCCCCAAACCCGCACAAACGAGACAGCCTGGAGTAAAGCCCCCAAACCCACGCTCACACTCTGGGGTAAAGCCCTCAAACCCGAGCTCACCTAGCAGAGAAAAGCCCCCAAACCCACTCGCACGCCCCGCTGCAAAAGCCCCCGAACCCGTGTGCACGCCCTAGGAAAAAGCCCCCAAACCCACACCCCAGGGCAAAAGCCCTTAAACCCGCACGCACACCCAAGGAAAAGCCCCCAATCCCAGACGCACGCTACGCCCGGGGGGAAAGCTCCCAAACCCGCACTCATGCCGTGGGGGAAAAGCCCCCAAACCCATACTCATGCCTTGTGGGAAAGCCTGCAAACCCATGCACACGCCCCAGGGCAAAACCCCCCAAACCCAGGTAGATGCCAACAAACCCGCGGCTGGGGCAAAAACCCAACCCCGTGGCCTAGCGCATGCCCTGAGGCAAAAGCCCCCAAACCCATGCGAATGCTCCGTGGAGAAGCCCCCAAACACGCATGCCCGGGGCAAACGCCGCCCAAACCCGCACGCACGCCCCAGTGGAAAAGCCCCCAAACCCGCGGCAAAATCACCCAGACAGGCGGACTAGCGCATGCCCTGGTGCAAAAGCTCCATAACCCGCGCACACGTGACGCACCGGGGAAAATCCCCCAAACCCACGTGCACGCAACGCCCTAGGATAAGCCCCCAAACCCGCACAAACGAGACAGCCTGGAGTAAAGCCCCCAAACCCACGCTCACACTCTGGGGTAAAGCCCTCAAACCCGAGCTCACCTAGCAGAGAAAAGCCCCCAAACCCACTCGCACGCCCCGCTGCAAAAGCCCCCGAACCCGTGTGCACGCCCTAGGAAAAAGCCCCCAAACCCACACCCCAGGGCAAAAGCCCTTAAACCCGCACGCACACCCAAGGAAAAGCCCCCAATCCCAGACGCACGCTACGCCCGGGGGGAAAGCTCCCAAACCCGCACTCATGCCGTGGGGGAAAAGCCCCCAAACCCATACTCATGCCTTGTGGGAAAGCCTGCAAACCCATGCACACGCCCCAGGGCAAAACCCCCCAAACCCAGGTAGATGCCAACAAACCCGCGGCTGGGGCAAAAACCCAACCCCGTGGCCTAGCGCATGCCCTGAGGCAAAAGCCCCCAAACCCATGCGAATGCTCCGTGGAGAAGCCCCCAAACACGCATGCCCGGGGCAAACGCCGCCCAAACCCGCACGCACGCCCCAGTGGAAAAGCCCCCAAACCCGCGGCAAAATCACCCAGACAGGCGGACTAGCGCATGCCCTGGTGCAAAAGCTCCATAACCCGCGCACACGTGACGCACCGGGGAAAATCCCCCAAACCCACGTGCACGCAACGCCCTAGGATAAGCCCCCAAACCCGCACAAACGAGACAGCCTGGAGTAAAGCCCCCAAACCCACGCTCACACTCTGGGGTAAAGCCCTCAAACCCGAGCTCACCTAGCAGAGAAAAGCCCCCAAACCCACTCGCACGCCCCGCTGCAAAAGCCCCCGAACCCGTGTGCACGCCCTAGGAAAAAGCCCCCAAACCCACACCCCAGGGCAAAAGCCCTTAAACCCGCACGCACACCCAAGGAAAAGCCCCCAATCCCAGACGCACGCTACGCCCGGGGGGAAAGCTCCCAAACCCGCACTCATGCCGTGGGGGAAAAGCCCCCAAACCCATACTCATGCCTTGTGGGAAAGCCTGCAAACCCATGCACACGCCCCAGGGCAAAACCCCCCAAACCCAGGTAGATGCCAACAAACCCGCGGCTGGGGCAAAAACCCAACCCCGTGGCCTAGCGCATGCCCTGAGGCAAAAGCCCCCAAACCCATGCGAATGCTCCGTGGAGAAGCCCCCAAACACGCATGCCCGGGGCAAACGCCGCCCAAACCCGCACGCACGCCCCAGTGGAAAAGCCCCCAAACCCGCGGCAAAATCACCCAGACAGGCGGACTAGCGCATGCCCTGGTGCAAAAGCTCCATAACCCGCGCACACGTGACGCACCGGGGAAAATCCCCCAAACCCACGTGCACGCAACGCCCTAGGATAAGCCCCCAAACCCGCACAAACGAGACAGCCTGGAGTAAAGCCCCCAAACCCACGCTCACACTCTGGGGTAAAGCCCTCAAACCCGAGCTCACCTAGCAGAGAAAAGCCCCCAAACCCACTCGCACGCCCCGCTGCAAAAGCCCCCGAACCCGTGTGCACGCCCTAGGAAAAAGCCCCCAAACCCACACCCCAGGGCAAAAGCCCTTAAACCCGCACGCACACCCAAGGAAAAGCCCCCAATCCCAGACGCACGCTACGCCCGGGGGGAAAGCTCCCAAACCCGCACTCATGCCGTGGGGGAAAAGCCCCCAAACCCATACTCATGCCTTGTGGGAAAGCCTGCAAACCCATGCACACGCCCCAGGGCAAAACCCCCCAAACCCAGGTAGATGCCAACAAACCCGCGGCTGGGGCAAAAACCCAACCCCGTGGCCTAGCGCATGCCCTGAGGCAAAAGCCCCCAAACCCATGCGAATGCTCCGTGGAGAAGCCCCCAAACACGCATGCCCGGGGCAAACGCCGCCCAAACCCGCACGCACGCCCCAGTGGAAAAGCCCCCAAACCCGCGGCAAAATCACCCAGACAGGCGGACTAGCGCATGCCCTGGTGCAAAAGCTCCATAACCCGCGCACACGTGACGCACCGGGGAAAATCCCCCAAACCCACGTGCACGCAACGCCCTAGGATAAGCCCCCAAACCCGCACAAACGAGACAGCCTGGAGTAAAGCCCCCAAACCCACGCTCACACTCTGGGGTAAAGCCCTCAAACCCGAGCTCACCTAGCAGAGAAAAGCCCCCAAACCCACTCGCACGCCCCGCTGCAAAAGCCCCCGAACCCGTGTGCACGCCCTAGGAAAAAGCCCCCAAACCCACACCCCAGGGCAAAAGCCCTTAAACCCGCACGCACACCCAAGGAAAAGCCCCCAATCCCAGACGCACGCTACGCCCGGGGGGAAAGCTCCCAAACCCGCACTCATGCCGTGGGGGAAAAGCCCCCAAACCCATACTCATGCCTTGTGGGAAAGCCTGCAAACCCATGCACACGCCCCAGGGCAAAACCCCCCAAACCCAGGTAGATGCCAACAAACCCGCGGCTGGGGCAAAAACCCAACCCCGTGGCCTAGCGCATGCCCTGAGGCAAAAGCCCCCAAACCCATGCGAATGCTCCGTGGAGAAGCCCCCAAACACGCATGCCCGGGGCAAACGCCGCCCAAACCCGCACGCACGCCCCAGTGGAAAAGCCCCCAAACCCGCGGCAAAATCACCCAGACAGGCGGACTAGCGCATGCCCTGGTGCAAAAGCTCCATAACCCGCGCACACGTGACGCACCGGGGAAAATCCCCCAAACCCACGTGCACGCAACGCCCTAGGATAAGCCCCCAAACCCGCACAAACGAGACAGCCTGGAGTAAAGCCCCCAAACCCACGCTCACACTCTGGGGTAAAGCCCTCAAACCCGAGCTCACCTAGCAGAGAAAAGCCCCCAAACCCACTCGCACGCCCCGCTGCAAAAGCCCCCGAACCCGTGTGCACGCCCTAGGAAAAAGCCCCCAAACCCACACCCCAGGGCAAAAGCCCTTAAACCCGCACGCACACCCAAGGAAAAGCCCCCAATCCCAGACGCACGCTACGCCCGGGGGGAAAGCTCCCAAACCCGCACTCATGCCGTGGGGGAAAAGCCCCCAAACCCATACTCATGCCTTGTGGGAAAGCCTGCAAACCCATGCACACGCCCCAGGGCAAAACCCCCCAAACCCAGGTAGATGCCAACAAACCCGCGGCTGGGGCAAAAACCCAACCCCGTGGCCTAGCGCATGCCCTGAGGCAAAAGCCCCCAAACCCATGCGAATGCTCCGTGGAGAAGCCCCCAAACACGCATGCCCGGGGCAAACGCCGCCCAAACCCGCACGCACGCCCCAGTGGAAAAGCCCCCAAACCCGCGGCAAAATCACCCAGACAGGCGGACTAGCGCATGCCCTGGTGCAAAAGCTCCATAACCCGCGCACACGTGACGCACCGGGGAAAATCCCCCAAACCCACGTGCACGCAACGCCCTAGGATAAGCCCCCAAACCCGCACAAACGAGACAGCCTGGAGTAAAGCCCCCAAACCCACGCTCACACTCTGGGGTAAAGCCCTCAAACCCGAGCTCACCTAGCAGAGAAAAGCCCCCAAACCCACTCGCACGCCCCGCTGCAAAAGCCCCCGAACCCGTGTGCACGCCCTAGGAAAAAGCCCCCAAACCCACACCCCAGGGCAAAAGCCCTTAAACCCGCACGCACACCCAAGGAAAAGCCCCCAATCCCAGACGCACGCTACGCCCGGGGGGAAAGCTCCCAAACCCGCACTCATGCCGTGGGGGAAAAGCCCCCAAACCCATACTCATGCCTTGTGGGAAAGCCTGCAAACCCATGCACACGCCCCAGGGCAAAACCCCCCAAACCCAGGTAGATGCCAACAAACCCGCGGCTGGGGCAAAAACCCAACCCCGTGGCCTAGCGCATGCCCTGAGGCAAAAGCCCCCAAACCCATGCGAATGCTCCGTGGAGAAGCCCCCAAACACGCATGCCCGGGGCAAACGCCGCCCAAACCCGCACGCACGCCCCAGTGGAAAAGCCCCCAAACCCGCGGCAAAATCACCCAGACAGGCGGACTAGCGCATGCCCTGGTGCAAAAGCTCCATAACCCGCGCACACGTGACGCACCGGGGAAAATCCCCCAAACCCACGTGCACGCAACGCCCTAGGATAAGCCCCCAAACCCGCACAAACGAGACAGCCTGGAGTAAAGCCCCCAAACCCACGCTCACACTCTGGGGTAAAGCCCTCAAACCCGAGCTCACCTAGCAGAGAAAAGCCCCCAAACCCACTCGCACGCCCCGCTGCAAAAGCCCCCGAACCCGTGTGCACGCCCTAGGAAAAAGCCCCCAAACCCACACCCCAGGGCAAAAGCCCTTAAACCCGCACGCACACCCAAGGAAAAGCCCCCAATCCCAGACGCACGCTACGCCCGGGGGGAAAGCTCCCAAACCCGCACTCATGCCGTGGGGGAAAAGCCCCCAAACCCATACTCATGCCTTGTGGGAAAGCCTGCAAACCCATGCACACGCCCCAGGGCAAAACCCCCCAAACCCAGGTAGATGCCAACAAACCCGCGGCTGGGGCAAAAACCCAACCCCGTGGCCTAGCGCATGCCCTGAGGCAAAAGCCCCCAAACCCATGCGAATGCTCCGTGGAGAAGCCCCCAAACACGCATGCCCGGGGCAAACGCCGCCCAAACCCGCACGCACGCCCCAGTGGAAAAGCCCCCAAACCCGCGGCAAAATCACCCAGACAGGCGGACTAGCGCATGCCCTGGTGCAAAAGCTCCATAACCCGCGCACACGTGACGCACCGGGGAAAATCCCCCAAACCCACGTGCACGCAACGCCCTAGGATAAGCCCCCAAACCCGCACAAACGAGACAGCCTGGAGTAAAGCCCCCAAACCCACGCTCACACTCTGGGGTAAAGCCCTCAAACCCGAGCTCACCTAGCAGAGAAAAGCCCCCAAACCCACTCGCACGCCCCGCTGCAAAAGCCCCCGAACCCGTGTGCACGCCCTAGGAAAAAGCCCCCAAACCCACACCCCAGGGCAAAAGCCCTTAAACCCGCACGCACACCCAAGGAAAAGCCCCCAATCCCAGACGCACGCTACGCCCGGGGGGAAAGCTCCCAAACCCGCACTCATGCCGTGGGGGAAAAGCCCCCAAACCCATACTCATGCCTTGTGGGAAAGCCTGCAAACCCATGCACACGCCCCAGGGCAAAACCCCCCAAACCCAGGTAGATGCCAACAAACCCGCGGCTGGGGCAAAAACCCAACCCCGTGGCCTAGCGCATGCCCTGAGGCAAAAGCCCCCAAACCCATGCGAATGCTCCGTGGAGAAGCCCCCAAACACGCATGCCCGGGGCAAACGCCGCCCAAACCCGCACGCACGCCCCAGTGGAAAAGCCCCCAAACCCGCGGCAAAATCACCCAGACAGGCGGACTAGCGCATGCCCTGGTGCAAAAGCTCCATAACCCGCGCACACGTGACGCACCGGGGAAAATCCCCCAAACCCACGTGCACGCAACGCCCTAGGATAAGCCCCCAAACCCGCACAAACGAGACAGCCTGGAGTAAAGCCCCCAAACCCACGCTCACACTCTGGGGTAAAGCCCTCAAACCCGAGCTCACCTAGCAGAGAAAAGCCCCCAAACCCACTCGCACGCCCCGCTGCAAAAGCCCCCGAACCCGTGTGCACGCCCTAGGAAAAAGCCCCCAAACCCACACCCCAGGGCAAAAGCCCTTAAACCCGCACGCACACCCAAGGAAAAGCCCCCAATCCCAGACGCACGCTACGCCCGGGGGGAAAGCTCCCAAACCCGCACTCATGCCGTGGGGGAAAAGCCCCCAAACCCATACTCATGCCTTGTGGGAAAGCCTGCAAACCCATGCACACGCCCCAGGGCAAAACCCCCCAAACCCAGGTAGATGCCAACAAACCCGCGGCTGGGGCAAAAACCCAACCCCGTGGCCTAGCGCATGCCCTGAGGCAAAAGCCCCCAAACCCATGCGAATGCTCCGTGGAGAAGCCCCCAAACACGCATGCCCGGGGCAAACGCCGCCCAAACCCGCACGCACGCCCCAGTGGAAAAGCCCCCAAACCCGCGGCAAAATCACCCAGACAGGCGGACTAGCGCATGCCCTGGTGCAAAAGCTCCATAACCCGCGCACACGTGACGCACCGGGGAAAATCCCCCAAACCCACGTGCACGCAACGCCCTAGGATAAGCCCCCAAACCCGCACAAACGAGACAGCCTGGAGTAAAGCCCCCAAACCCACGCTCACACTCTGGGGTAAAGCCCTCAAACCCGAGCTCACCTAGCAGAGAAAAGCCCCCAAACCCACTCGCACGCCCCGCTGCAAAAGCCCCCGAACCCGTGTGCACGCCCTAGGAAAAAGCCCCCAAACCCACACCCCAGGGCAAAAGCCCTTAAACCCGCACGCACACCCAAGGAAAAGCCCCCAATCCCAGACGCACGCTACGCCCGGGGGGAAAGCTCCCAAACCCGCACTCATGCCGTGGGGGAAAAGCCCCCAAACCCATACTCATGCCTTGTGGGAAAGCCTGCAAACCCATGCACACGCCCCAGGGCAAAACCCCCCAAACCCAGGTAGATGCCAACAAACCCGCGGCTGGGGCAAAAACCCAACCCCGTGGCCTAGCGCATGCCCTGAGGCAAAAGCCCCCAAACCCATGCGAATGCTCCGTGGAGAAGCCCCCAAACACGCATGCCCGGGGCAAACGCCGCCCAAACCCGCACGCACGCCCCAGTGGAAAAGCCCCCAAACCCGCGGCAAAATCACCCAGACAGGCGGACTAGCGCATGCCCTGGTGCAAAAGCTCCATAACCCGCGCACACGTGACGCACCGGGGAAAATCCCCCAAACCCACGTGCACGCAACGCCCTAGGATAAGCCCCCAAACCCGCACAAACGAGACAGCCTGGAGTAAAGCCCCCAAACCCACGCTCACACTCTGGGGTAAAGCCCTCAAACCCGAGCTCACCTAGCAGAGAAAAGCCCCCAAACCCACTCGCACGCCCCGCTGCAAAAGCCCCCGAACCCGTGTGCACGCCCTAGGGAAAAGCCCCCAAACCCACACCCCACGGCAAAAGCCCTTAAACCCGCACGCACACCCAAGAAAAAGCCCCCAATCCCAGACGCACGCTACGCCCGGGGGGAAAGCTCCCAAACCCGCACTCATGCCGTGGGGGAAAAGCCCCCAAACCCATACTCATGCCTTGTGGGAAAGCCTGCAAACCCATGCGCACGCCCCAGGGCAAAAGCCCCCAAACCCAGGTAGATGCCAACAAACCCGCGGCCGGGGCAAAAACCTAACCCCGTGGCGTAGCGCATGCCCTGAGGCAAAAGCCCCCAAACCCATGCGAATGCTCCGTGGAGAAGCCCCCAAACACGCATGCCCGGGGCAAACGCCGCCCAAACCCGCACGCACGCCCCAGTGGAAAAGCCCCCAAACCCGCGGCAAAATCACCCAGACAGGCGGACTAGCGCATGCCCTGGTGCAAAAGCTCCATAACCCGCGCACACGTGACGCACCGGGGAAAATCCCCCAAACCCACGTGCACGCAACGCCCTAGGATAAGCCCCCAAACCCGCACAAACGAGACAGCCTGGAGTAAAGCCCCCAAACCCACGCTCACACTCTGGGGTAAAGCCCTCAAACCCGAGCTCACCTAGCAGAGAAAAGCCCCCAAACCCACTCGCACGCCCCGCTGCAAAAGCCCCCGAACCCGTGTGCACGCCCTAGGAAAAAGCCCCCAAACCCACACCCCAGGGCAAAAGCCCTTAAACCCGCACGCACACCCAAGGAAAAGCCCCCAATCCCAGACGCACGCTACGCCCGGGGGGAAAGCTCCCAAACCCGCACTCATGCCGTGGGGGAAAAGCCCCCAAACCCATACTCATGCCTTGTGGGAAAGCCTGCAAACCCATGCACACGCCCCAGGGCAAAACCCCCCAAACCCAGGTAGATGCCAACAAACCCGCGGCTGGGGCAAAAACCCAACCCCGTGGCGTAGCGCATGCCCTGAGGCAAAAGCCCCCAAACCCATGCGAATGCTCCGTGGAGAAGCCCCCAAACACGCATGCCCGGGGCAAACGCCGCCCAAACCCGCACGCACGCCCCAGTGGAAAAGCCCCCAAACCCGCGGCAAAATCACCCAGACAGGCGGACTAGCGCATGCCCTGGTGCAAAAGCTCCATAACCCGCGCACACGTGACGCACCGGGGAAAATCCCCCAAACCCACGTGCACGCAACGCCCTAGGATAAGCCCCCAAACCCGCACAAACGAGACAGCCTGGAGTAAAGCCCCCAAACCCACGCTCACACTCTGGGGTAAAGCCCTCAAACCCGAGCTCACCTAGCAGAGAAAAGCCCCCAAACCCACTCGCACGCCCCGCTGCAAAAGCCCCCGAACCCGTGTGCACGCCCTAGGAAAAAGCCCCCAAACCCACACCCCAGGGCAAAAGCCCTTAAACCCGCACGCACACCCAAGGAAAAGCCCCCAATCCCAGACGCACGCTACGCCCGGGGGGAAAGCTCCCAAACCCGCACTCATGCCGTGGGGGAAAAGCCCCCAAACCCATACTCATGCCTTGTGGGAAAGCCTGCAAACCCATGCACACGCCCCAGGGCAAAACCCCCCAAACCCAGGTAGATGCCAACAAACCCGCGGCTGGGGCAAAAACCCAACCCCGTGGCCTAGCGCATGCCCTGAGGCAAAAGCCCCCAAACCCATGCGAATGCTCCGTGGAGAAGCCCCCAAACACGCATGCCCGGGGCAAACGCCGCCCAAACCCGCACGCACGCCCCAGTGGAAAAGCCCCCAAACCCGCGGCAAAATCACCCAGACAGGCGGACTAGCGCATGCCCTGGTGCAAAAGCTCCATAACCCGCGCACACGTGACGCACCGGGGAAAATCCCCCAAACCCACGTGCACGCAACGCCCTAGGATAAGCCCCCAAACCCGCACAAACGAGACAGCCTGGAGTAAAGCCCCCAAACCCACGCTCACACTCTGGGGTAAAGCCCTCAAACCCGAGCTCACCTAGCAGAGAAAAGCCCCCAAACCCACTCGCACGCCCCGCTGCAAAAGCCCCCGAACCCGTGTGCACGCCCTAGGAAAAAGCCCCCAAACCCACACCCCAGGGCAAAAGCCCTTAAACCCGCACGCACACCCAAGGAAAAGCCCCCAATCCCAGACGCACGCTACGCCCGGGGGGAAAGCTCCCAAACCCGCACTCATGCCGTGGGGGAAAAGCCCCCAAACCCATACTCATGCCTTGTGGGAAAGCCTGCAAACCCATGCACACGCCCCAGGGCAAAACCCCCCAAACCCAGGTAGATGCCAACAAACCCGCGGCTGGGGCAAAAACCCAACCCCGTGGCCTAGCGCATGCCCTGAGGCAAAAGCCCCCAAACCCATGCGAATGCTCCGTGGAGAAGCCCCCAAACACGCATGCCCGGGGCAAACGCCGCCCAAACCCGCACGCACGCCCCAGTGGAAAAGCCCCCAAACCCGCGGCAAAATCACCCAGACAGGCGGACTAGCGCATGCCCTGGTGCAAAAGCTCCATAACCCGCGCACACGTGACGCACCGGGGAAAATCCCCCAAACCCACGTGCACGCAACGCCCTAGGATAAGCCCCCAAACCCGCACAAACGAGACAGCCTGGAGTAAAGCCCCCAAACCCACGCTCACACTCTGGGGTAAAGCCCTCAAACCCGAGCTCACCTAGCAGAGAAAAGCCCCCAAACCCACTCGCACGCCCCGCTGCAAAAGCCCCCGAACCCGTGTGCACGCCCTAGGAAAAAGCCCCCAAACCCACACCCCAGGGCAAAAGCCCTTAAACCCGCACGCACACCCAAGGAAAAGCCCCCAATCCCAGACGCACGCTACGCCCGGGGGGAAAGCTCCCAAACCCGCACTCATGCCGTGGGGGAAAAGCCCCCAAACCCATACTCATGCCTTGTGGGAAAGCCTGCAAACCCATGCACACGCCCCAGGGCAAAACCCCCCAAACCCAGGTAGATGCCAACAAACCCGCGGCTGGGGCAAAAACCCAACCCCGTGGCCTAGCGCATGCCCTGAGGCAAAAGCCCCCAAACCCATGCGAATGCTCCGTGGAGAAGCCCCCAAACACGCATGCCCGGGGCAAACGCCGCCCAAACCCGCACGCACGCCCCAGTGGAAAAGCCCCCAAACCCGCGGCAAAATCACCCAGACAGGCGGACTAGCGCATGCCCTGGTGCAAAAGCTCCATAACCCGCGCACACGTGACGCACCGGGGAAAATCCCCCAAACCCACGTGCACGCAACGCCCTAGGATAAGCCCCCAAACCCGCACAAACGAGACAGCCTGGAGTAAAGCCCCCAAACCCACGCTCACACTCTGGGGTAAAGCCCTCAAACCCGAGCTCACCTAGCAGAGAAAAGCCCCCAAACCCACTCGCACGCCCCGCTGCAAAAGCCCCCGAACCCGTGTGCACGCCCTAGGAAAAAGCCCCCAAACCCACACCCCAGGGCAAAAGCCCTTAAACCCGCACGCACACCCAAGGAAAAGCCCCCAATCCCAGACGCACGCTACGCCCGGGGGGAAAGCTCCCAAACCCGCACTCATGCCGTGGGGGAAAAGCCCCCAAACCCATACTCATGCCTTGTGGGAAAGCCTGCAAACCCATGCACACGCCCCAGGGCAAAACCCCCCAAACCCAGGTAGATGCCAAC
>JAWZYU010001325.1:0-33000 GCA_038380435.1 Ryuthela nishihirai | reverse complement strand
ACTGGATCTACTTCCTCGTGACATCTTAGTACTGGATCCACTTCCTCGTGACATATTAGTACTGGATCCACTTCCTCGTGGCATCTTAGTACTGGATCCACTTCCTCGTGACATCTTAGTACTGGATCCACTTCCTCGTGGCATCTTAGTACTGGATCTACTTCCTCGTGACATCTTAGTACTGGATCCACTTCTTCGTCACATCTTAGTACTGGATCCACTTCCTCGTGGCATCTTAGTATTGGATCCACTTCCTCGTGGCACCTTAGTACTGGATTCACTTCCTCGTGGCATCTTAGTACTGGATCCACTTCCTCGTGACATCTTAGTACTGGATCCACTTCCTCGTGCCACCGTAGTACTGGAATCATTTCCACGTGGAAACTTAATGCTGAATTTACTTCCTCGTGGCACCTTAGTACTGGATCCACTTCCTCGTGGCATCTTAGTACTGGATCCACTTCCTCGTGGCATCTTAGTACTGGATCCACTTCCTCGTGACATCTTAGTATTGGATCCACTTCCTCGTGACATCTTAGTACTGGATCCACTTCCTCGTGGCATCTTAGTACTGGATCCACTTCCTCGTGGCATCTTAGTACTGGATCCACTTCCTCGTGGCATCTTAGTACTGGATCCACTTCCTCGTGGCATCTTAGTACTGGATCCACTTCCTCGTGGCACCTTAGTACTGGATCCACTTCCTCGTGACATCTTAGTACTGGATCCACTTCCTCGTGACATCTTAGTACTGGATCCACTTCCTCGTGGCACCTTAGTACTGGATCCACTTCCTCGTGGCACCTTAGTACTGGATCCACTTCCTCGTGGCATCTTAGTACTGGATCCACTTCCTCGTGACATCTTAGTACTGGATCCACTTCCTCGTGGCACCTTAGTACTGGATCCACTTCCTCGTGGCATCTTAGTACTGGATCCACTTCCTCGTGACATCTTAGTACTGGATCCACTTCCTCGTGACATCTTAGTACTGGATCCACTTCCTCGTGGCATCTTAGTACTGGATCCACTTCCTCGTGACATCTTAGTACTGGATCCACTTCCTCGTGGCATCTTAGTACTGGATCCACTTCCTCGTGACATCTTAGTACTGGATCCACTTCCTCGTGGCATCTTAGTACTGGATCCACTTCCTCGTGGCATCTTAGTACTGGATCCACTTCCTCGTGACATCTTAGTACTGGATCCACTTCCTCGTGCCACCGTAGTACTGGAATCATTTCCACGTGGAAACTTAATACTGAATTTAGTTCCTCGTGGCACCTTAGTACTGGATCCACTTCCTCGTGGCATGTTAGTACTGGATCCACTTCCTCGTGCCATCCTAGTACTGCATTCACCTCCTCATCGGGACACATACGAAAATTAATACATTTTATATATGAATTAAAAATATTTTGTTCTGAAATATCGAATGACCTTCCTTTTTTGGTTATTGAACCTCATTTACAGAATGGTAGGTGTGCCGCTTAGTACCAGTTAAAGACCTCTGTAGTCATGTTTTTAAAATCAAAAATTTTAGCGAAACAGTTACATCATTCCTGCCGATTAAATTTGTATTTCGAGCAATGCATTATTTTTGAGCTTAGTTTTAAATTTCTTCACTCGACTGCCGTTGTCCACTTGGAAAACAGGTTATAGCACACCAGTGTGTCATGTCACACTCGCTTAGACCCCCCTGCTCTGCATATTCCACTATGAGGCCGGGGGTGACTCATTCGGTAGCGCGCCAGGCTCGAAATCTGTAGTTCCTAGGTTCGAGTCCCAGCTGGATCACCGTTGAGATTTATCTCCGCAAAACTCCCCGCCCTGCCCATGGTCAGTAGGGGACACCGATGGGCTTGTAAAGGCCGCCGTCCGTTGGATGGGACGTTAAGCCGTTTCCCCGTGTGCAGGAGAGACATACCATGTGCACATTAAAGAACACGCTGGATGGCCTTGACTGGAGACTACCATCTGTCTCCCAACAGCTCTTCCAGTGAGTTCCCTCCCCCAACCTTCTATGTGCCTTCGGGGTCCTTGTGACCTGGCCATTTAGGCCACAGTGTGCAAAAAAGTGCCGCTCAGAGGTAAAACAACCCAACCCATATTCCACTAGGTTTATCCCTTCACAAATCAGTTCTAAAAAGTGTGCAACTGCAAAGATAAAAAACAACACAACACCAATATTTGCAAGAATAAAGAAGAAAGCGAACATGACGGCCTGAGCCATCTAACTACACGTTTCGTGGGAAACACAAATCGTGGTGTATATATATATACCGAAATCCATGCATCTTTATTAACTAAAATGGTGTTAACAGTCTTCGCATCGAATCAAAGAAAGTGGCGTTATTAAAGAGACAAATTAGCTTGGCTAACTGGAATCATCTGACCCTCTGGCACGTTGGGTTTAACAAGGGCCATTAATCACCAGGGTGTCAGGTGGGGCTGCTAAATGGAACGTGGATTTCCTTAATTGTCTTCCTATTCCTTGCAGCGAAAGAAGCAATGAGGTCTGCCACGCTTCATGGCGAAAAAAAAATAACAACAGAATATTGTAGTATTAAAGATAAAAAGAAATGGAAGTGACTGATTAACAATGACTCTTGGAGAAGATTATTAGCTAGTGGACAGCTGTTCGGATTGGGTTGTTTTACCTCTGAGCGGGGGGCGGGGGTGGCTCAGTCGGTAGTGCGCCAGGCTCGTAATCTGTAGTTCCCAGGTTCGAGTCCCAGCTGGGTCAGCATTGAGATTTATCTTCGCAAAATTCCCCGCCTTGCCCACGGTCAGTAGGGGACACCGATGGGCTTGGAAAGGCCGCCGTCCGTCGGATGGGACGTTAAGCCGTGGCCCCGTGTGTGGGAGAGCCATACCCTGTGCACGTTAAAGAACACGCTGGATGGCCTTGACGGGAGACTACCATCTGTCTCCCAACAGCTGTTCCAGTGGGTCCCCTCCCCCAACCTTCTCTGAGCCTTCGGGGTCCATGTGACCTGGCCATTTAGCCCATGGTGTGCAAAAAAGTGCCGCTCAGAGGTAAAACAACCCAACAACCCAACCTCTGAGCGGCACTTTTTTGCCCGCAATGGGCTAAATGACCAGGTCACAAGGACCCCGAAGGCTCAGAGAAGATTGGGGGAGGGAACCCAATGGACAGCTGCTATAAGACAGATGGTAGCTTCCTGTCAAGGTCATCCAGTGTGTTTTTAATGTGCATAGGGTATAGCTCTCCTGCAAACAGGGCCACGGCTTAACGTCCCATCCGACGGACGACAGACTTTCCAAACCCATCATTGTCCCTACTGACCGAGGACAGGGCGAGGAGTTTTGCGGAGATAAATCTCAACGCTAGTCTCGGTGGGCTCGAACCTGGAAATTGGATATTACGAGCCTGGCGCGCTGCCGACTGAGCCATCTCCCCCCTCCCCCCTCCACAGCTGTTAAGAGACAGGTGGAACACTCTTATGAAATCATTCAGCGCATTCTTTAATTTTCAAAAAAATTTAAATTTTATAAAAATTTAAAATTCTCTCAAATGTGCCGACACAGAACGACTTGAATCCCGCCAAACGTTTAGTTTCATCTTTTTTCCCATTGCACGAAAGACGCACTTGTGTAAAGCGTGATAGAAGTTGCTTCTTACATATCGGGGGAGGGGGGGGGATGGCTCAGTCGGTAGCGCGCCAGGCTCGCAATCTGCAGTTCCCAGGTTCGAGTTCCGCTTGGGCCAGCGTTGAGATTTATCTCCGCAAAACTCCCCGCCTTGTCCTCAGTCAGTAGGGGACACCAATGGGCTTGGAAAGGCCACCGGCCATCGGATGGGACACTAAGCCGTTGCTCTCCCGCACACGGAGCCACGGCTTAACGTTCTATCCGACGGACGGCGGTTTTTCAAAGCCCATCTGTGTCCCTTACTGACCGTGGGTAGGGCAGGGAAATTTGCGGAGATAAATCTGAAAGCTGACCCAGCTGGGACTCGAACCTGGGAACTGCAGATTGCAAGCCTGGCGCGCTACCGACTGAGACATTCCCCCCATGCTGAATGACCTTGACAGGGATGTTACCATCTGTCTCCTAACATATCTCCAGTAGGTCCTCTCCACCAACCTTCTCTGATCCCTCGGGGTTCTTGTGACGTTGCCATTTAGCCCATTGTGTGGAAAAAAGTCACACTCAGGGGTAAAACAACTTAACCCTTATTATATACAGACTAGAGGCTCCATCTCTGCAATATACACTGTCAACCACGCCAAAGGGGTTCCCGTCCCTTGTATCCTGCCATTGTTGTTTGGCTCCTGTAGAAAAGTTACTCATCAGGCCTCTTACCAATGGGGAGGGTAAAACAATACTTTTAAATTTCGAACATTGCACAAGACATAATCAAAAGTTAGTCTTTTGTTCATCACAGGAAATATAGTTTAAAATTGAGCATAATGCAATTTATTTAAAAATCACCCGATTAGAGCCATTAGGACGTAACGTATCAACTCGCAACGTAGAACAAGGAGGCATCCTCTATGTGTTCATATACCTCATGCTAGAACAAACTGTAAATATCATTCCTTCGTAAGGGCGGGGGTGGCTCGGAAGGTAGCACGCCAGGCTCATAATCTGCAGTTCCCAGGTTCGAGTCCCAGCTGGGTCAGCGTTGAGACTTATCTCCGCAAAACTCCCCGCCCTGCCCACGATCAGTAGGGGACACCGATGGGCTTCAAAAGGCCCTCGTCCGTCGGATGGGACGTCCGTGTGCGGGAGAGCCACAACCTGTGCACGTTAAAGAATACGATTGATGGGAGGCTATCATCTGTCTCCCAACATCTGTTCCACTGGGCTCCCCTCCCCCAACCTTCTCTGAGTTTTCGGGGTCCTTGTCATCTGACTATTTAGCCCATGGTGCGCAAAAAAGTGCCGCTCAGAGGTAAAACAACCCAACTCCCGGTGGATCCCCTCCCCCAACCTTCTCTGAGTCTTCGGGGTCCTTGTCATCTGACTATTTAGCCCATGGTGTGCAAAAAAGTGCTGCTCAGAGTTAAAACTAT
Organism: Ryuthela nishihirai; assembly: GCA_038380435.1. NCBI lineage: Eukaryota > Metazoa > Arthropoda > Arachnida > Araneae > Heptathelidae > Ryuthela > Ryuthela nishihirai. The sequence continues at coordinate 27,958 of JAWZYU010001325.1, read as the reverse complement.
TGTCTTTAACTTTGTGTATTTTCAAACATCGATTAAATCAAGTCGACTAAGCCAAGTTTCTAAAATGTTTTAAGTTTTTTTTATGTATGCAATTACATGTTTTCAAAGTGTTAAATGTTAATATTATTGTAAACCACAAGTGTTAACCACTTAAAATGATTATACCGTTCTAGTCTAGTGGTTAAGACGCCCGGCATACTTCTAGGAAGTGTTAACCATATTTGTAAATATTTCGCTGTTTTTGATATGTCTTGAGCGGTGTTAGTGCATATTTTTGTACCTTCCTGTCAATAAGTATATATAGTGGCGATTAGTTTGACGGTTCAGTCAAGTTGCCATTCAGAGAAAACTAATCTTCTGATGATATAGTAAATTATATTTTTTAATTTCAAATTTCAACTTATAGTCAATTGCTGCAGCTATTCCGGCAAATATTTCACAGCGCACTTTCGTTCTTTCAAAATGGAAAGATCATTTTGTTATCGATGTTAACGTATGAACCGTTTATTCTGACATCGAAGTTGCCATTCAACGAAAACTAATATTCTCAAAATCTTGAAAATTATATTTCGACTTAGTTTCTTTTGTCGATCTGGCAACCGGACTGCGTTACACAGTTAAGAGTTAGCCTGTTATAGTAAATTCTTAGCATATTTCTAAGAATCTACTATCGCCACTGAAATGGGAAAAATAATTTCCTAAATTTAATACGTAGAACCCGATGAAGATTGGGTTGTTGGGTTGTTTTACCTCTGAGCGGCACTTTTTTGCACACCATGGGCTAAATGGCCAGGTCACATGGACCCTGAAGGCTCAGAGAAGGTTGGGGGAGGGGACCCACTGGAACAGCTGTTGGGAGACAGATGGTAGCCTCCCGTCAAGGCCATCCAGCGTGTTCTTTAACGTGCACAGGGTATGGCTCTCCCGCACACGGGGCCACGGCTTAACGTCCCATTCGACGAACGGCGGCCTTTCCAAGCCCATCGGTGTCCCCTACTGACCATGGGCAGGGCGGGGAATTTTGCGGAGATAAATCTCAACGCTGACCCAGTTGGGACTCGAACCTGGGAACCACAGATTACGAGCCTGGCGCGCTACCGACTGAGCCAACCCCGCCCTCCCGATGAAGACAAAAACACGATACTTCACTGAGAAAATTACAGAAAAAATATATCAATTTACAAATTTGTAATAATAACAAGAATAGCAAATAACGTCAAATATCGTTTAAATTTTTTATGTGAACATAATTGGTTGCGGTTCGCGCTAAAAGCAGTGGCTGGCCACTGATTTAGAGTGTCGGCAAATTAAAAAATGTCGGATAAACAACGACCGAATAATCACAACTTCACATTAACTTTATGCAACAATAATTTTAGCGGATTTGAGGACCACATTTAATTTTCCATCGTAACTTCTGTGAAAAAATTCTTCACGAAACTAGTTGTAATTCGTCTCAAGTCATCCGTGTAAAAACAGAATAAGAAAAAACAAAACAAAATCGATGACGTAGTTTACGTTGCAGTAATGTATATCTTAATCTGCGCTCACACTAAAAACAATAGGACTGTCAGCTGTTGACTTTTTTACTATTCTTTGCTTTAATTTATTTCTGGACTTCCTAGATTCTGTTAAAGACTCTGCCTTAGGCATTAACAAGCCTATTAAAGCTAGGAAGTAAAATCTAATAATATATACGGCATTACTTTCCACATTTTTGTTCTTACAACTCAATCCCTTGTGTTCTGCATGATATAAACGAGTCTGTAAAGAAACGGCATTAACGTAGACGTTTTAGAAGTTATGTTCACTGTTAGAACACTTTCACCCCCCAACTCCAAGAAAAAAAAAATAAAAAAATGTTCAAAGGATTAAGTAAATTTACCTCATTAGTAAAACTATTACTTATTTAGATTGAAAGCAATGGAACAAGCAGAATTTTTAAAGAAACATTTTTATGAGTGTTCTGTGCCGACGAATTATGCGTGATTATTAACTTAATTAGTTGCAGGCGGTCTTTAAGGATGGCCAAAATTTGTTACGGTTAATTTAGAGGAGAAAAGTTGGCAACGAAGCGTACGAAAGGGAATTAATGTTTGCCTGGAGAGCATAATAACTGCTGTTTGGCCCAAAATGTGCTGATGAAGAAGAATTCATCTGTTATGTAAGTGGAAACATGAATAATGATAATAAAAAGTATCAGTAGTAATTTCTGGGAAAAACATATTTTACACAAATATCGCTGGGGAGCTATGTGGAGTAAGGCAAAAATAATTTTTGAAGTTTCTTAGGCCTTGCGAATTCGAAACGCTGTCACAATGATTCGTTAACGGGGAGTAAATAATAATTTGCATAAGCGACGACGCATTTTGTTAATAATGTTTTTCGGGGGAGGGAAGGATAGTTGTCAAGAAGAAATTTTATGACGTTTTTCAAATAGTTGATTTTTACGTTAATAGTAGTTGAGGGGGGGGGGGGCAGTTGGTATTAATTCCCAAACGATTAATTTCTTTCAGTGATCTTAGAACTCTGTCAGCAAATATTTCGTGGGTTGTCGTTTTCGAACACTTCTGTTACTTTACACAACATTTACATGCAGGACAGGATTTTGCCGGGGGGGGGGGGAGGTGCTCTTTGAGAATGTCGACAAAAGTAATGGAAGCGCTCAAACGCTGGCTCAGGTGCAACTCGGACCTGGGGTTGGGTTGTTTTACCTCTGAGCGGCACTCTTTTGCACACCATGGGCTAAATATCCAGGTCACATGGACCCCGAAGTCTCAGAGAAGGTTGGGGGAGGGGACCCACTGGAACAGCTGTTGGGAGACAGATGATAGCCTCCGGTCAAGGCCATCCAGCGTGTTCTTTAACGTGCACAGGGTATGGCTCTCCCGCACACGGGGCCACGGCTTAACGTCCCATCCGACGGAAGGCGGCCTTTCCAAGCCCATCGGTGTCCCCTACTGACCGTGGGCAGGGCGGGGAATTTCGCGGAGATAAATCTCAACGCCGACCCAGCTAGGACTCGAACCTGGGAAGTACAGATTACGAGCCTGGCGCGCTACCGACTGAGCCACCCCCGCCCCACTCGAACCTGGGAACTGCAGGTTACGAGCCTGGTGTGTTGCCGACAAAGCTACCCCTCGACCTGTTTCATCTTTTGTATTTAGTTGTTTTTCCTAATTGCGACATCAACATAAATTCGTGTTGAATGTGTGTTAAGAGGTTTGGGGGGGGGGGGGTCACTCACAAAACTAACTTTCAGTGCAGTGAAAATTAGAATATTCATAAAAGGTTTGGTTGTTTTACCTCTGAGCGGCACTTTTTTGCACACAATGGGCTAAATGGCCAGGTCACAAGGACTCCGAAGTGTCAGAGAGGGTTGAGGGACTGGAACCGCTGGAACCACTGGAACAGCTCTTGGGAGACAGATGTTCACGTGAATGCCATCCAGCCTGTTCTTTAACGTGCACAGGGTATGGCTCTACTGCATAACACGGGATCACGGCTTAACGTGATCAGGGCGGGGAGTCAAGCCCATCTGTGTCCTCTACTAACCGTGGGCAGGGAGTTTTGCGGAGATAAATTTCAACGCTGATCCAGCTGGGACTCGAACTCGGGGGACTGCAGATTATTAGCCTGGAGCGCTACCGACTGAGCCACTCCCACTTCATTCATAAAAGGATTTTCCTTCTTCTTTTTCATGTCTCACTGTTAAAAGTGGGACCCTCTGGCAGTACTGGGTACACTTCAGATAGTAATGTAATTAATAATTATTATTTCTGAAGCTTTTCCCTCTCTTATGGAGGAAGAACAAAACGAAAACTACTCTGATCTTTCCTGTTCTTTCTCAGGGGCGGGGGTGGCTCAGTCGGTAGCGCGCCAGGCTCGTAATTTGTAGTTCCCAGGTTCGAGTCCCAGCTGTGTCAGCGTTGAGATTTATCTCCGTAAAATTCCCCACCCTGCCCACGGTCAGTAGGGGACACATATGGGCTTGGAAAGGCCGCCGTCCGTCGGATGGGACGTTAAGCCGTGGCCCCGTGTGCGGGAGAGCCATACCCTGTGCACGTTAAAGAACACGCTTGATGGCCTTGACGGGAGGTTACCATCTGTCTCCCAACAGCTGTTCCAGTGGGTCCCCTCCCCCAACCTTCTCTGAGCCTTCGGGGTCCATGTGACCTGGCCATTTAGCCCATGGTGTGCAAAAAAGTGCCGCTCAGAGGTAAAACAACCCAACCCTGTTCTTTCTCTAGTATCAAATTCAACAAAAAAAAAACCCGTTAAGAGCAGCGGGGATTTCCTCAGCCGAACTGCATTCTCAGAAAACGCGAAGCACACTTGAATCAAGGACTGCTATAATCGTAGAAATCATTGGCCATTTGAATCGGTGCATTGTCTGTTGCCGATTATAAAAGAGCCAATAAGACTCTGTTACCAAAAGGGAAGAAAAATATTGGGGGCAAAAGTGGTGGTGGTATTTGAGGAGGTGAGGTGCAGGCAGTAGAAAAGGATCATTGAAAGTGAATTAGAGAAAAGGCTGAAGGGGGGGGGGTGTCTAAATTTTGGAGGGGAGGTTTCTAATGGGAAATAAAATGGGAACATTTGAACTCTTCGCTCAGTTATTTTCCCCCAGTGAACGAAAACAGATTGGGCTTTCTTTTTATGTTATTGAAACAAGTCGGTTTGGGGGGGTAATAGGTTGATTACATTGTCTGTTAAGAGGCAAACAATGTTATTCCCATCCCGTTTCCCCTCCCCCCCTCTTATTCGATGTAGATTGTAGCCGTTTTAAGTCACAAGGAAAAACCATTAAGTGAGATTTATTTTAAATGTGTTTAGAATTGATCAGAGAAAAAGATCATTGAATCAGTTGAAAAAACAAACAAACAACAAAAGCTTCTTTTTTTTTAAATAGAAAGTAGCACTCGGATATTAGAGTTAAAAAAAAGTAACACTCGTATGTTACAGTTTTTAAAAAACGAAGGAACAGTCGGATATTAGGGTAGAGGTTTGTAGTTTAACGATAATAATGTGTTATTTGAAGTTGTTTAGTTAGCATTGGCAGAATTTCTTTTTAAAATTGTTTTGCTGTTGTGACATTGATTTATGCTGCAGAAAACCGTAATTATTTTCGAACTTACTCGTTTGCTTAAGGAGTTTGAGAGTTGAGTCGTTTCTTAGTAAAACATGGGGCGGGGGGTGGCTCAGTCGGTAGCGCGCCAGGCTCGTAATCTGTAGTTCCCAGGTTCGAGTCCCAGCTGGGTCAGCGTTGAGACTTATCTCCGCAAAACTCTCCGCCCTGCCCACGGTCAGTAGGGGACACCCTTGGAAAGGCCGCCGTCCATCGGACGGGACGTTAAGTCGTGGCCCAGTGTACGGGAGAGCCATACCCTATGCACGTTAAAGAACACGCTGGATGGCCTTGACAGGAGGCTACCATCTGTCTCCCAACAGCTGTTACAGTGGGTCCCCTTGCCCAACCTTCTCTGAGCCTTCGGGGTCCATGTGACCTGGCCATTTAGCCCATGGTGTGCAAAAAAGTGCCGCTCAGAGGTAAAACAACCCAATGTTAAAGAACACGCTGGATGGCCTTGACGGGAGGCTATTATCTGTCTCCCAACAGCTGTTCCAGTGGGTCCCCTTCCCCTAACCTTCTCTGAGCGTTTGGTGTCCTTGTGACCTGGCCATTTAGCCCATTGTGTGCAAAAAGGTGCCATTCAGAGGTAAAACAACCCAACCCAATTTAGTAAAACATTAAGTTTTCCCTTCATTTTAGTTTTATTGTTATTACTGCATTATTACAAGTTGTTCTGTGCTATAATTTTTTTTTGCGTTGACTTAGTGAAGATTTTTGCAATTCAAGTATCTTTTTGTAAATATTTCAACATTAAATGTTACTTTATTTTTATGCTGTTCATTTCTATACTCCCATATTGAAAAAAAAAAAACAAAAAAAAAACAATTATTTGCATTTATAGTTTAGTTACATTTTATACTATTTCATTGAAATTCATAAGATAATTTTGAGGAGGTGGTCTGAATAATTCGCGAGATTTCTAATCAGGTCTCTAGAATGAGCAAGACTTCTAAGGGAGTTTCCAGAATAAGCGAGATTTCTAATCAGGTCTCCAGAATGAGCAAGACTTCTAAGGGAGTTTCCAGAATAAGCGAGATTTCTAATCAGGTCTCCAGAATGAGCAAGACTTCTAAGGGAGTTTCCAGAATAAGCGAGACTTCTAAGGAGGTCTCCAGAACTACAGAGACTTCTGAGGGGTCTCCAGAATAAGCAAGACTTCTAAGAAGGTCCTTAGAATGAGCAAGACTTTTAAAGGGAATCTCCAGAATGATCAAGGCTTCTAAGGAGATCTCCACAATGAGCGAGACTTCTAAGGATGTCTCCAGAACGAGAGAGACTTCTAAGGAGGTCTCCAGAATGAGCGAGACTTCTGAGGAGGTCTCTAGAATGAGCGAGACTTCTGAGGAGGTCTCTAGAATGAGCGAGACTTCTAAGGATGTCTCCAGAATGAGCGAGACCTCTAAAGAGGTCTTCAGAATGATCAAGGCTTCTAAAGATGACTCCAAAATGAGCGAGACTTCTAAGAGAGTCTCCAGAATGAGTGAGATTTCTAAGTAGGTCTTCAGAAGCAACGAGACTTCTAAGGAGGTCTCCAGAATGACAGACTTCTGAGGAGTCTCCAGAATAAGCAAGACTTCTAAGGAGATATCCAGAATAACCAAGATTTCTAAGGATGTCTCTAGAGTGAGTGAGACTTCTAAGGAGGTCTCTAAAATGAGCAAGACTTTTAAAGGGAGTTTTCAAAATGAGCGAGACTTCTAAATATGTCTCCAGAATGAGCGAGACTTCTAAATATGTCTCCAGAATGAGCGAGACTTCTAAATATGTCTCCAGAATGAGCGAGACTTCTAAGGAGGCCTCCAGAAGGAAAGAGAATTCTAAGGAGGTCTTCAGAATGAGCGAGACTTCTAAGGAGGTTTCTAGAATGAGCAAGACTTTAAAATATGGATAATTAAAGATATGTAAATATATATGCTGCCTGCGCGGAGTACCACAAAACCTGCTAAAGTAGGCAAATTTTCTTACTGAAGTAAGTATTCTACGTCGCTACGAAGTCCTTATAAAAACTTAAATTCGTGGTGGAAAGCAAAGTCAAGTGCGACATGGGAAAAATGTCTCATCGTTGGAGCATGATAGGCAGGAGTATCGGTAACGGAGGTGACGGAATCAGTCGAAAACCACGTGGCACTACATCCCAAGTGTATGGTGAATGGCAACGGCCTCAAAAAACGTCCGCCAGTCGTCCGGGAGAAAACAGGAGAAATTCCGAGAGAGAAACAGCTCTCACAGACATGGCTGTTGGTTGGGTTGTTTTACCTCTGAGCGGCCCTTTTTTGCACACCATGGGCTAAATGGCCAGGTCACAAGGAGCCCGAAGGCTCAGAGAAGGTTGGGGGAGGGGACCCACTGGAACAGCTATTGGAAGACAGATGGTAACCTCCCGTCAAGGCCATCCAGCGTGTTCTTTAACGTGCACAGGGTATGGCTCTCCGGCACACTGGACCACGGCTTAACGTCCCATCCGACGGACGGCGACCTTTCCAAGCCCATCAGTGTCCCCTACTGACAGTGGGCAGGGTGGGGAATTTTTGCGGAGATAAATCTTAACGCTGACCCAGTTGGGACTCGAACCTGGGAACTACAGATTACGAGCCTGGCACGTTACCGACTGAGCCACCCTCGCATCTCACAGACAGGGACAGGAGAAAAAAAAGACAGGACAGTGTAGGTTCGTAACTTTCTTTACAATGTTTCATTAATTTTTATTTTTCGACGGAATATTTTTTTAAAGTGTGTTTTGATGGCAAGGAAAAGAAACTTCCATTTTGCTAAAAAACCACTTTCCTTTTGCTCTAAAGAAAGTGCCATTTGTTTCCTTCTGCAACAAATGGAGGAGGTGTACTTTTGGACGTCAAGGCCGAGCTTTATTTTTTATCGGGTAACGGCAATTCCGCCATACACGTACATGACTGACATCATCTGTCCCTCGTGCTCTCGAAAAAAAAAAAAGATAAATTGAACTGTTTCTTCACGAGGGGAGAGGAACAAAAGACAAATGTGAGCTCTGGTTCTGCAGATCTATAGGGAACTATGCGACATGTGAGCTGTGGTGATTAATAGAGCATCATTAGATGTTTTCTCCATTGCCGTGTAATCGGAGTCCGAAATGCGGATGTTGCTCTGGTGATTCTAATGATGATCCCAGAGATGGGTCAGGTTGTTTTCCCTCTGGGCTACACTTTTGTATACACAATGGGATAAATGGCCAGGTCACAAGGACCCCGAGGGCTCAGAGAAGGTTGGAGGAGGGGACCCACTGGACAGCTGTAGGGAGATAGATGGTAGCCTCCCGTCAAGGCCATCCAGCTTGTTTAACGTGCACAGTGTATAGCCCTTCGCGCACAGGTGGTGGTGTGTGTGTGTGTGTGTGTGTGTGTGTGGGGGGGGGGGGCTTAGTTGGTAGCGCGCCAGGCTCGTAATCTGTAGTTCCCAGGTTCGAGTCCCATCTGGGTCAGCGTCGAGATTTATCTCCGAAAAATTCCCCTTTCTTCCCACGGTCAGTAGGGAACATCGCTGGGCTTGGAAAGGCCGCCGTCCGTCGGATGGGACGTTAAGCCGTGACCCCGTGTATGGGAGAGCCATACCCTGTGCACGTTGGGTTGGGTTGGGTTGTTTTACCTCTGAGCGGCACTTTTTTGCACACCATGGGCTAAATGGCCAGGTCACATGGACCCCGAAGGCTCAGAGAAGGTTGGGGGAGGGGACCCACTGGAACAGCTGTTGGGAGACAGATGGTGGCCTCCCGTCAAGGCCATCCAGCATGTTCTTTAACGTGCACAGGGTATGGCTCTCCCACACATGGGGCCACGGCTTAACGTCCCATCCGACGGACGGCGGCCTTTCCAAGCCCATCGGTGTCCCCTACTGACCGTGGGCAGGGCGGGGAATTTTTTGCCCCTGTGCACGTTAAAGAACACGCTGGATGGCCTTGACGGGAGGCTACCATCTGTCTCCTAACAGCTGTTCCAGTGGGTCCACTCCCCCCAATCTTCTCTGAGTCCTCGGGGTTCTTGTGACCTGGTCATTTAGACCATGGTGTGCAAAAAAAGTGCTGCTCAGAGATAAAACAACCCAACCCGCACAGGGGCCAAGGCTTAACGTCCCATCCGAAAGACGGCGGCCTTTCCAAACCCATCGGTGTCCCCTACTGGCTGAGGGCAGCTCCGGGATTTATCGGAGGTAAATCTCAACGCTGACTCAGGAGGACTCGAACCTGGGAACCACAGATTATGAGCTGGCGAGCTACCGACTGAGCAACCCCAGCCCTGATGATTTTAGTTCTGGTACACTAGTGATGGGGAAATAAGTGTGGTGATGGATAAATTCTGTCTGATTAATAAGTGACGCTCCATGGCGAAATGACTTTTTTTCATGAATGTCGTCCATAATATTGCATTTTTTTTAAAATGGTGACATTTCATTTTCTTTGGCTGTGAAATGTGGTCTTGCAGAGATTGAATTTAATTTTGGAAAATGAACCACGACGAGAATAATGTTTTATGTCATACGATCCTTGGTGAGATTTTTTTTGTAGGCGATACTGCATTTTATGTATATTTAAAAATGGTCCATGACGAGATTTTATTTTGATGAGGTTAAATGGAGATTTTTTATTGTAGTTCATAGCGATTTTTTTAACGTGGTTCACAGCAAGATTTTTAAAATGTGGTTCATGGCGAGATTATTAAAATGTGATTCTTGGAGATAATTTTTAAAATGTGGTTCGCAGCGAGATTTTTAAATGTGGTTCACAGCAAGATTTTTAAAATGTGGTTCACAGGGAATTTTTTAAAATGTGGTTCACAGCGAGATATTTTTAAAATGTGGTTCGCAGCGAGATTTTTAAATGTGGTTCACAGCAAGATTTTAAAATGCGGTTCATGGTAAGATTTTCAAAATGTGGTTCATGGTAAGATTTTCAAAATGTGGTTCATGGTAAGATTTTCAAAATGTGGTTCATGGTAAGATTTTCAAAATGTAGTTCATGGTAAGATTTTCAAAATGTGGTTCGTGGCGATATTTTTAAATGTGGTTCACAGCGAGTTTTTTAAATGTAGTTCACAGCGAGTTGTTTAAATGTAGTTCACAGCCAGATTTTTTAAACGAAGTTTAGAGAGATTTTTTAAAATGCGCTTCACAGCGAGATTATTAAATATGGTTCTTAGCAAGAGATTTATTTTTGTAAGGTGGCCCATTACGAGACTTGCATTTTATCTTATTAAGAGGCCCAGAATAATACCACATCCTAGTAACGGGATTCGCAGCGAGGATAGTCCCCCCCCCCCCCTAAAATTAGCCATGGGCGAGATTGAACTTTCTGAATGTCTCTGATGATGTTGAAATTTGATAATGTGTTGTGGAATGAAAATCATTCAATCATAAAATGCTTGCATACAAAAAAATATTTCTAATAAAAAACCAAAACAGTGAGAAAATTAATATAAAACAATCAACCATTCGGAAGGGGAATAAAAAGAAATTAGTTTCACGGTCTCTTGTTTGAAAGAATTCCATCTCCTCTCTACAAATAGGACTACAACGCTGACTATGTGATCTTGTGATGGCGCACGCCCGTGTTAAGAAGATGGCGAACTCTTACATGCATGCTTGCGTGCCGATGCGTTCACGCGCGGATGCTGATTCGCATGAAAGACGCGCAAGACTAGAACATCCATCGCTCTCTGGAGGAACAAGAAGAGGACAGATCCTTACATTATTTGCAGCAAAGTGCTCAAGTGGAGTTTCTATAGACGGTGAGGGGGGGGGGAAGGCAGGAGGAGTAACAGTAGTGAGTAAAGGTGGGCGGTTCTAGTAAGGTCAAAGGTTTTGAGGGAACAGAACCGAAGGATGCTTCTTGCATGATTGATCGTATCCGTGACACTAAATGGTATCTTGAAGTAATCACCCCTTGACAAGATGGCGGGGCTCCAGGACAACCTAACACTGGTAATTGCCAAAGGAGGATGGGGAAAGGTGAAGGGGGGGAGGAGGATACTTCACCGTCGCTCTCTGCCACCACCGTCACTTGTAGGGAGGGAGGGTTTTGATCGGGAAGTTGTTGTTTTTGCCTTTGGAGGTGAACAATCGTGTCACTGGGTTTCGTTACGTTCGCTCTTTTGTGCGTGGAGCACAAAGCGGCTCTTTTCCTCCAGTCGATGGCGAATTTGGAAGTGAGAGTCTCGAATGACTCGCTTGACACGCTCATCGCTTTTACGGCTCTCTGCACATCCCGAACACACGTCTTTGGCTCTCGGTGGGTGACATTTGCACACAAAGTCCTCTGGGAGGTAGAGAGCGCTTCGCAAAATTTTTTTTTTTAATTTTTGACGTTTGAAAAGCTGAAATAGGAAAAAAAAACTGAAATACAACGGAAAGCAAGGTTGTTGGGCGGAGATAGGGGGGATGTAGGGGGGGGGGGTGTTGAGGAAGGAATTACGTAACCCACCTGTTTGATGCGGGAAAGTTCTTAGGGAAAAGATCTATATATCTAATATCTCGTTTTAGATAGTTTTCAAAACAAAACGACCTAACGGAGCTAAGGTTTTCGCATTGTCATTTGTACAGTCGCTCAAAAAAATATCCGAACACTATGGTTGGTTACAGAATTCAGAAAAAATATCTGGCAACAATTTTTTTAGAAATTAGTGATCTGGCAACTTCCGTGTCGCGTGATTACAGAATTCAAGAAAAATATCTGGAGCGTGTACAGCAACTGTACACGCTCCAGTTACCGTTCACAGCAAATTGGAGCGTGTGCAGTTACTGCACACGCTCCAGTTTGCTGTGAACGGTAACTGCACACGCTGAATACTTCCGTGAGTGAGCCCACACGATCCAGGTCTTTGTGAGCTCACACGATCCAATGTGCTGTGAACATTAACCGCAACCGCTCCAGTTTGCTGTGAACGGTAACTGCACTCGCTCCATATTCATTGCATTATATATTCATACGCATTATATATGTCACCGGCAAAGTTTGAAATCCGGCATTCTATAGAATGCCTAGGCATTGTATATAATGCCTAAAACTAGCCGGCAATGTGTGAAACGATTCATATTTCACACATTTCCTAGGCATTCTGTAGAATGCCAAAAGGCAAATCGGCAAAGTATAAAATACTCCCGGCAGTGATGTTTAATGTCGCAATGCGAGTCACGTGACTCTCGACGCTCGCCTCAAACAGAGAGCCAGAGCACTCATTCCAATTCGAATTGACCAGTAAATGTTCCCCTGGGTCCCCTATAGGCTCATCCTGATTGCCAGATCCGCCAGTCCCTAGTTTCGGTAAAAAAGAGCGCCGTAGTTGGTCACTTTGGACACCAAAAAGACACCCTTCCATTCGGAAAAGCGCCCCCTAGCGTTGTAAGAGTGTAAAAGAGGGTTGCCTCAATAGGGATCCCAAAGTTTGAGAACCCTAGTTTCCATAGAAAGAGAGTTAAGGTCAAAAAACAGATTAAAAAAAAGTCATCAAAAAACGACATATCACAAGCATCTCGGAACTCCACTGAAATAGATTTGACAAGTAGTAAAGTGAAATACGAGTATCCTAACTCGAATTGCAAACTTCGAATATTCAACACTTGACTGATTCGTTCTCACTTGGCTTTACCTCATTTGGGGCGTTTTTTATAATGCGGACGACAGATTCATTACAGGTTATGATGTTAATATTTCTGGCGGTAGTTCAGCAATGGTATTTTTCTCTTTTTGTAGAAAAATCCCGTATCTTATATTTTGTACTTCTTACATTTTCACTTGCATCTTTTCAATAAAAGCCTTTTTCATACTTTGCCGAAATAGTATTTGTCATTCTATATAATGCCTAGGTATTCTATACAATGCCTAGGGAAAGTATGTAATAATTCTCATATTTCATACATTGCCTAAAAACGCCGGGTATTCTATAGAATGCCGGCTTTTCATACATTGCCGGTAACATATATATTAAAAAATATCCGAACATTTTGGTTGGTTACAGAATTCAGAAAAAATATCTGGCAACGATTTTTTTTAGAAATTAGTGATCTGGCAACCTTCGTGTCACGTGACACGAAGGTTGCCAGATCAACCAATAGCGCCCTCTAACGGTGACAATATTTGGAATATGTCAAAAATTGAAACGAATGTTGCAAAAAATATTGTGATACAAATTTTGTGAAAAATTTCCGTTTTGTCAAACATTTGGGAATTGTCAAAAACATTTGGGTTTTGTCAAAAATTTGGGAATTGAATTTTTAAATGCTATAACTTCTACAATGTGCATTTGATGGAAAAATGTGATTGAAATATGATCTTTAATTTATCTTCAATCTATTTAAATCTGGATTTTCAAAAACATTCGTTTAGTATTTAAAGCGTTTTGGAAGCTGGAATATTTTACTATAAATTATTTTGTTTTATAAAAATGATTCATAATTGTGGGATACTGAAATAATGGATTGGGTTGTTTTACCTCTGAGCGGCACTCTTTTTGCACACAATGGGCTAAATGGCCAGGTCACAAGCTCAGAGAAGGTTGGGAGAGGGGACCAACTGGACAGTTGCTAGGAGACATATGGTAGCTTCCCGTCAAGGCCATCCAGCGTGTTTTTTAACGAGCACAGGGTATGGTTCTCCCGCACACGGAGACAGGGTTTAACGTCCCATCCAATGGACGGCGGTCTTTCAAGCCCATCAGTGTCCTCTACTGACCGGCTGACTCAGTCGGTAGTGCGCCAGACTCGTAATCTGCCCCTCCCAGGTTCGAATCCTAGCTGGGTCAGCGTTGAAATTTATCTCCGCAAAACTCCCCACCCTGCTCTCGGTCAGAAGGGGACACCGATGAGTTTGGAAAGGCCACCCTCCGTCGGATGGGGCGTTAAGCAGTGGCCCCGTATGCGGGAGAACCATACCCTGTGCAAATTAACACGCTGGATGGCCTTGACAGGAAGCTACCATCTGTCCAGTGGGTCCCCTCTCCTAACCTTCTCTGAGCTTTAGGGGTTTTTGTGACCTGGCCATTTAACCCATTGTGAACAAAAAGAGTGCCGCTCAGACCATATATAAAAAGCAACCCATCCCCCTCTCCGAGCCCTTAGGGCTCTTGTGATCAGTCGACTTATACCATATGTATCGTTCTATCTTGTTCCCTATTTATCTGTCTGTCAGTCTACCATACTTTCTTTTTTCCTAATTTTCTATCAGTATATCGTACTATCTTGTTTCCTGTTTTTCTCTAAAAACTCGATCCTTGACAATCTGTTGTCGATCTATCGTATTATCTTGTTTTGTATTTGCCTTCCTGTCATTATATTTTTGTTTTCTAATTTTCCCTGTCAGTCTATCATACTACCTTCTCTCTCAGTCTGTTGTATTATCTCCTTTTTTTTGGGGGGGGGGGGGAGAGTGGCTCAGTCGTAGCGCGCCAGGCTCGTAATCTGCAGTTCTCAGGTTCGAGTTCCAGCTAGGTCAGCGTTGAGACTTATCTCCGCAAAATTCCCCGCCCTGCCCACGGTCAGTAGGGGACACCGATGGGCTTGAAAGACCGTCGTCCTTCGGATGGGACGTTAAGTCGTGTCCCCGTGTGCGGGAGAGCCATACCATGTGCACGTTAAAGAACACGCTGGATGACCTTGATGGAAGGCTACCATCTGTCTCCCAACAGCTATTCCAATGGGTCCCCTCACCCAACCTTCTCTGAGTCTTCGGGGTCCTTGTGACCTAACCATTTAGCCCATGGTGTGCAAAAAAGTGCCGCTCAGATGTAAAACAACCCAACCTATCTCCTTTGTCAGTCAAACACACAATCTCATACTTATTTGTCAGTCTAAAACACAATCTCTTTCATTATTTTCTGTCAGTTTATCGTACTACATGGTTTCCTATTTGTCAGTCTATCGTGTTGTCTCGTTTCCTACATATCTCCCTACCTGTGATCGAATTTAAAAAAGCAACGCAACCTATTCTCTTCACAAAGTAGCTTAAAAAAGTTTGAATACTCTGTAAAATCCATATGAAATTTTTTTCGAAAGATGGCAGCACCGGTCTCAAATAGATTCCATTACGAACAAGAAAAAAAAAAAAACTTGAAAAAAGAAACGAGGTTAAATTAATTATAAACTTTAAAACATTTCTTTCGTTTGGAAGAGCTATTTCTTGAACGTCCAAGCAACAAAAGCAGAAAGATCTGGAACATTCGTCGTACACAACCTTTCTTCTTTTCATTCTTATTTCCATTGTTTCTTCTCCTCATGCGTTCTTTTTTCTCCTCCCCCCTAGACTTTTGTGTTTCCTTGCGCAACCTGTTTGCTCTGTGACGCAAAAACAAAACAAGAAATCTGCTCGTGCTCCACGAGAGACCCTTTCGGGATCTCCGAGATGAAACCGAGGTTTGTGCTTTTGTTAGGCTCCTGCACGCGCGCTTCGTCCGAAGATGCCGTTGTTGCGTCACTAAAAAC
The DNA here is from genome assembly GCA_038380435.1 of Ryuthela nishihirai. Taxonomy (NCBI): domain Eukaryota; kingdom Metazoa; phylum Arthropoda; class Arachnida; order Araneae; family Heptathelidae; genus Ryuthela; species Ryuthela nishihirai. The sequence continues at coordinate 12,387 of JAWZYU010001325.1, read as the reverse complement.
ATCTTGGTCTTAATTAATGGCTTAATCCCTGTACATACTTTTGCAGTCAAGATGCTTAACAAAAAGCTTGTACGGTTTATTGGAGTTAAAACGACTAATACGCCCTTTATTTTTGCTTCTTGTTTTCTCCATTTTCTGTTCCTGTCTTGTAATCTCTCTTTTTCTTTCCTCTTTTACATCATTTTTATTTTACTTTTTTTTGCATATTTTTTATATGTCATTACTGAAGAAAATGAAGTCTTTTTTAGTACTACATTGTTGTCCTTTCTTTGTTTTAAGCGCACTCTTTTGGTTTTAATTTGGATGGGCGGATAGATACAGCCGAACGATAAATAACGACGAAAAAAAGAAGTTCCGGCAGAGAACTTTTGGGGCAATTTCTTAATTAAAAATACAGGGTTTGATACATTTTTTCTCTCCCAGAATTATAATTTAGCAAACGACTAATGAAATGGGATCAGTACCACGTCACACGTTAATAATTCGGCGTTGTCTGCCCAATTGTTCACATTTACATATGGCTCCATTTAAAAACCAGTTTTCCCAAAATTTATTTAAAAACATAATAAAAAAAATTTTCAACTCGCTCTTCTGAAAAAACTTTAACCTCGACAACGGAAACTTTCCTAAAGTCTAAATTACTTCTATTTTTATTTTTGATTTTAATCCCACACACAAAAAAAATTAGGAAAAAAAAGTTAATTACGTTTTGATTGTTTTGTATTTGTTTAATTAAGACCGGTCTTAGAAGGATTTGAAAAGGTTCCTTTCTTTTCGCTCTAAATTCAGCGGTTTATCGTTAAGTGTTCTTTTCTTCCCATTTGTGTTCCATTAACCGCATGTTCTCTTTTTTAATTCCGCTGATCATGCTCAGTGCTCATCCTGGGTTACCCGAAGATCAGGTTACTTGTGAACGCGGGGTGCGGGGGTGGCTCAGTCGGTAGCGCGCCAGACTCGTAATCTGCAGTTCCCAGGTTCGAGTCCCAACTGGGTCAGCGTTGAGATTTATCTCCGCAAAATTCCTCGCCCTGCCCACGGTCAGTAGGGGACACCGATGGGCTTGGAAAGGCCGCCGTCCGTCGGATGGGACGTTAAGCCGTGGCTCCGTGTGCGGGAGAGCCACACCCTGTGCACGTTAAAGAACACGCTGGATGGCCTTGACGGGAGGCTACCATCTGTCTCCCAACAGCTGTTCCAGTGGGTCCCCACCCCCAACCTTCTCTGAGCCTTCGGGGTCCATGTGACCTGGCCATTTAGCCCATGGTGTGCAAAAAAGTGCCGCTCAGAGGTAAAACAACCCAACCCTTGTGAACGCGATTCCAAAGGTTGAAGAGAATTTCGAAAAATATGTAGATGAATAAGAAAATGAGAGTTCACCCCCCCCCCCGACGTTTCAGATTTAAGCAAAATTTATTTCATTGATTTCGAGGATAATTAATATGAACCTCAGTAAGTGTTTTTGTAGGAAATTCAAAGGTCAACAAGATGCTTAAAAGTTTAAAGTTTGTGGTCGTCAAATATTCATCAAGCGCAAGGTACAAGTCGCTCAATAAATATCCGAACACTATGCTTGATAACAGAATTCAGAAAAAATTACCAGTAATAATTCAAAAAAAAATAATAATTAGAAATGTCTAGTTTTTTTTGGAGGCGGGGACTGACTATGGTGACGTCATAACATAGTTGTACGGACTTCTGTTATAGAAGATGTTGCTTAGGCCTGGTGTAACAGACCCGGACGGTCGTTGAACAAAAGTAGGGGAATTAAACATGTATAAGGATTCAAGTGATTTAATTTGCCTGAAGTTTAGCCGAAAATTATTTATCCTTAAATAACATAAAAAAGTATTTATTACATGTTTAAATAATTTTAAAATGTTTATAATTATTTTAATAAAAAAAACTGATAGTGGAATTGTAAGATGCATAGATATAATTGAAGAACTATATATTTGCAGTATATATTGCAACTATATATAGCAGTCCGCGCTCGAATCTTCTACCAATCGCTCAAATAAATATCCGAACACTATGGTTGATTACAGAATTCAGTAAAAAATATCTGGCAACGATTGTTTTCGAAATTAGTGATCTGGCAACCTTCGTGTCACGTGACACGAAGGTTGCCAGATCACTAATTTCTAAAAAAGATACCGTGTCACGTGACACGAAGGTTGCCAGATCACTAATTTCTAAAAAAGATACCGTGTCACGTGACACGAAGGTTGCCAGATCACTAATTTCTAAAAAAGATCGCTGACAGATATTTTTTCTGAATTCTGTAATCAACAATAGTGTTCGGATATTTTTTTGAGCGACTGTACCCCATTCCTCTGCTCCTTTCGATTCTTTCGTATCCGTTTGTCGGTTTGTTCATGTCTTAATGTGTGTGTGAATGTACTATTGTGCGTGTTTGTTTGGGTTTGTGTTAATGCGTGTGTTTGCTTGGGGTTGGTGTGTAAATGTGCTACTGTGTGTGATTGTTTGGGGTTGGTGTGTGAACGTGCCAGTATGCGTGTTTGTTTGGAACTGGTGTGTGTGTCGCCTGAAGTCTTCCCCTCTGACCGCTTCGCCTGAAGTCTTGCCCTAATACCCTGTCGCCTGAAGTCTTGCCCTAATACCCTGTCGCCTGAAGTCTTGCCCTAATACCCTGTCGCCTGAAGTCTTGCCCTAATACCCTGTCGCCTGAAGTCTTGCCCTAATTCCCTGTCGCCTCAAGTCTTGCCAATACCCTGTCGTCTCAAGTCTTGCCCTAATACCCTGTCGCCTCAAGTCTTGCCCTAATACCCTGTCGCCTCAAGTCTTGCCTTAATACCCTGCCACCTAAAGTCTTCCCCTATTACCGTGTCGCCTGAGTCTTGCCGTAATTCCCTGTCACCTGAAGTCTTGCCCTATTAACGCTTCGTCTGAAGTCTCCCTAATACATTGTCGCCTAAAATCTGGTCCTAATACCCCATCGCTAAAGTCTTCTCCTATTACTGCGTCGCCTGAAGTCTTGCCCTAATTACCCTATCACCTGAAGTCTTACCCTAATACCCTGTCACTTAAGTGTTGCCCTAATTATTCTGTTGCCTGAAGTCACCCTAATACCCTGTCGCCTAAAGTCACCATAATACCCTGTCGCCTGAAGTCTGGTCCTAACACCCCGTCGCTAAAGTCTTGCCCTAATTACCCTGTCACCTGAAGTCTTACCCTAATACTCTGTCGCTTAAGTGTTGCCTGAAGTCACCCTAATACCCTGTCGCCTGAAGTCTTGCTCTAATACCCTGTCGTCTTCACCTATTACCATGTAGTCTCAAAGTCTGCCCTAATTATCGTGTGGTCCATTATCATGTCATCTCGAAGTCTTCCTCAATTATCGTGTCGCCTCGAAGTCTGCCTCTATGGCCCTTTTATCTCTGATCTCGAAAGCTCATACTCTAACGCCTCGAAGTATTTAACGTTCGGGTTGGACGGGCCTCCAATAAGAATATACGAAACGAAAGCAAATAATAAGAAGTAAAAAATAAACTTTTAATAAATGCGCAAAGAACTTCGCCAGTGATAATTCTTAATTCACGCGGAGTTCCACCAACGTACTCTTGGATCTGTGAGCGGCTTAACAATCATCAGAGCCAACAATAAAGCTCCTCTGCAGAGAGTGGTGGGAGAGGAGGAAGTTGGGACTCAGTGAATGCGCTGCAGTACTTCTTTCTCACACAGTGGACTTCCGACTGTGGTAGAGCCTCTAGTCATTATGGATTAGAGACGTGTTGAAGTTCCCTGGCCATGCGAACAGCTGATAAGATTTACTTCCCTCACAAAATGGAGCCTCTGGGCTAATCTATGTCCCGCTTTACGTGAGGAAACTTTGAAGCGAAGGAGGAGGACTTGTCTTTCTTTATTCTTAGTGTCTTCTCTCTCATTCCCCATTTGGAAGAAGGAAAAGACTGCTCCTCTCTCTGCACAGATGATGATGATGATGATGTGTTTTTCAGACGAGGACAACTGTACCGTCCACCAGAAGTAAGAATTTTTTTTGTAAGGTTCCTTACGGTATGAGAGAGAGAGAGATCTGTGAGGAGAAGGATTTCTTTTGTTGTTGTTTAGGTTTTTGGGGGGTTTCTTTTTTCACATTCTAGAAAAACACTGTTTTGTTCTGAAGTTTTCTTCTCTTCCAAGTCCGCATTCAGTTTTGGTACAGTCGCCTCAAAAAAGTGTCATGACACGAAGGTTGCCAGATCACTAATCTCTAAAAGAAAAATCGATGTCAGATATTTTTTCTGAATTCTGTAATCAACCATAGTGTTCGGATACTTTTTTAAGGCGACTGTACTCATAGCGACACTAAAAATTTTATTTTTGGAGAGACTTCACAGAGTCATAATGCTCCTGGAACTAGTGAACAACGACAGAAATCTGCTTAAAATAAATAATCTGCTTAATAATATAACATGGGTTGTTTTACTTCCAAGCGGCACTTTTTTGAGGACAAACGAATTGTGTGTAACATCTGACGAAAAGAGAAAGAAGCGTGCGTTAAGTTTTGAAAAACCATAAAAAGATTTTTGGTTGGGTTGTTTTACTTCTGAGCGGCACTTTTTTGCACACCATGGGCTAAATGGCCAGGTCACAAGGACCCCGAAGACTCAGAGAAGGTTGGGGGAGGGGACCCACTGGAATAGCTGTTGAGAGACAGATGGTAGCCTCCCGTCAAGGCCATCCAGCGTGTTCTTTAACGTGCACAGGTATGGATCTCCCGCACACGGGGCCACGGCTTAACGTCCCATCCAAAGGACGGCGGTCTTTCCAAGCCCATCGGTGTCCCCTACTGACCGTGGGCAGGGTGGGGAATTTTGCGGAGATAAATCTCAACGCTGACCCAGCTGGGACTCGAACCTGGGAACTGCAGATTACAAGCCTGGCGCGCTACCGACTGAGCCACCCCCGCCCCACCATAAAAAGATAAACTTGAAGTAATTCTCTTAATTTTCGTGTCATTTGTTTTCTTTAGTGTGAGAAAGAAAGAAGTTAGGTATTTTTGAAGCTATGAAAGCTACATTGCAATTACCCTGATGTTTAAAAGGCAATGAACAGGGATTTTCTCATCTTAATTTTCTGCATCAACAGAAGTTCGAAATAGACATGAAACCGAAGTTCCGTCTTTGCGAAAAGATGCAATAATGACCAGCCATCTCAAGACCTTCACGTGCATTATTGTCCGTCTACCATTGTTGCTTATGGCCAAACAAAAGAGCCCAAATGAGCATTGTCAGCACTTGTTCCTCGAGACGGTTTATTCATTGTATTCGGTCGTTTTGTGGAAGAAATGAGAATTATCCTCATCCAGGGAGCTGCTGCTGACGTAATTGACAAACTTAGCCTACACAGAGACTCTATCCCGAACTAATGATAACGTCAAAGGCGTGTGGATACTTTGGATCACATTGAAATTTAAGAAGTTGCTGATTACGAATCTTTCGAATTGGCATCAGAAAGTTTCTAGTTTGTTCTTTCCAGCACGTGCATTTCCCATAAGAAAAACCAAAATTAAGGTTTGCATCAAATTCTTCTCTTCAATTTCTTTAAGTGATGCGAAAAAAATATAATGATTAATAGATAGAGATTTATTTTATTATTATTTTTCATTTATTATTTATTACATTATCCATTTTTTCAGTAACTTTGGGCATAATGATGATAGGTATACATGAAATTAAAGTGTTATTAAAATGTATAATAAACTAGAGACATGTTTAAAATGCTTATATGAAGTAGATACAGGAAAAAATGTTTATACAGAGTAGATGCATGTTAAAAATGTTTATACAGAGTAGACACATGTTAAAAATGTTTATATAGAGTAGACGCATGTTAAAAAGGTTTATATAGAGTAGACGCATGTTAAAAATGTTTATATAGAGTAGACGCATGTTAAAAATGTTTATATAGAGTAGACGCATGTTAAAAATGTTTATACGGAGTAGACACATGTTAAAAAGGTTTATATAGAGTAGACGCATGTTAAAAAGGTTTATATAGTGTAGACGCATATTAAAAATGTTTATATAGAGTAGACGCATGTTAAAAATGTTTATACAGAGTAGACACATGTTAAAAATGTTTATATAGAGTAGACGCATGTTAAAAATGTTTATATAGAGTAGACGCATGTTAAAAAGGTTTATATAGAGTAGACGCATGTTAAAAATGTTTCTGTAGAGTAGACCCATGTTAAAAATGTTTATATAGAGTAGACGCATGTTAAAAAGGTTTATATAGAGTAGACGCATGTTAAAAATGTTTCTGTAGAGTAGACACATGTTAAAAATGTTAATATAGAGTAGACGCATGTTAAAAAGGTTTATATAGAGTAGACGCATGTTAAAAATGTTTTTGTAGAGTAGACGCATGTTAAAAATGTTTATATAGAGTAGATGCATGTTTGAAATGTTTATATAGAGTAGATGCATGTTTGAAATGTTTATATAGAGTAGATGCATGTTTAAAATGTTTACAGAGTAGATGCATGTTTAAAATGTTTATAGAGAATAGATGCCGGTTTAAAATGTTTATTTAGAGTAGACTTACATTTAAAAATTTTATAGAGAGTAGATGAATGGTTAAAATGTTTATATAGAGTAGGTACATGAATAAAATGTTTATATAGAGCAAATACATGGGTAAAATGTTTATATAGAGTAGGTATTGGATTGGATTGTTTTACCTCTGAGCGGCACTTTTTGCACACCATGGGCTAAATGGCCAGGCCACAAGGACCCCGAAGGCTCAGAGAAGGTTGAGGGTGGGGACCCACTGGAACAGCTGTTGGGAGACAGATGGTAGCCTCCCGTCAAGGCCATCCAGCGTGTTCTTTAACGTGCACAGGGTATGGCTCTCCCGCACACGGGGCCACGGCTTAACGTCCCATCCGACGGACGGCGGCCTTTTCAAGCCCATCGGTGTCCCCTACTGACCATGGGCAGGGCGGGGAAATTTTGCGGAGATAAATCTCAACGCTGACCCAGCTGGGACTCGAACCTGGGAACTACAGATTACGAGCCTGGCGCGCTACCGACTGAGCCACCCCCGCCCCTAAAGAGTAGGTACATGAATAAAATATTTATATAGACTAGGTACATGAATAAAATATTTATAGAGAGTAAATACATTTTAGAAATATTTATATAGAGTAGATACATGTTAAAAAGGCTTATATAGAGTAGATATATGTTTAAAATGTCTATATAGAGCAGATATGTGAATAAAATGTTTATAGAAAGTGGATACATATAAAGATTTATAAATCTATATAAAAACTTGATACATGTTTCAAATGTTATATAATATTTAAAACAAGTTTCTTAAACATGCGTATAGTTTATAAAACATTTTGTTATCATTTTGGAGAAAATACAATCTGGCCGATGAATCAGAAACGTGCTGAAATTGATATTTTTTCGACGAGAAAATGTGCCTAAGCATTAGAGATTACTTTCAAGAAAAACATATCATGGTACATAAGAACGTGGACCAGTATCAAAGCGTGTTGGATGTTTTACATTGAGTTGTGCCACACAATGGTTCTAAATGACAAGGTCACAAGGATCCCAAAGATCAGAGTTGGTTAGGGGAAGGGGTTACACTGGACGGCTTTTAGGAGACGGATGGAAATCCCCCTTCAAGGCCATCCAATGTGCTCTTTAATGTGCACAAGTTATAGCTCTCTTGCACACGGGGCCACGGCTTAACGTTTCATTCGACTGACAGAGGCCTTTTCAAGTTCATTGGTGTCCGTTTTCTCAGGAGGTTAGTAACCTCAGCGATGGCACAGTTGAGACACGAAGCCGGGAATTGTAGCTCACGAGCCTGACACGCAATCGACTGAGCCAACCTCCTCTTCAACAAGCTAAGAATGAAACTAATTCAATTCCTTTGCCAAATAGAATCAACACAGGGAAATTTTATTTAAATATCTATGAAGAATTGACGTACTTGAGATAGTATGCTGATTATTTGAATATAGACGTTAAGCCGTAGTTCAGTCTGCAGGAGTAGGGGCGGGGGTGGCTCAGTCGGTAGCACGCCAGGCACGTAATCTGCAGTTCCCAGGTTCCAGTACCAGCTGGGTCAGCATTGAGATTTATCTCCACAAAACTCCCCGTTCTGCCCACGGTCAGTAGGGGATACCTGTGGGCATGGAAAGATCGCCGTCCGTCGGATGGGACTTTAAGCAGTGGCCCGTGTGCGTGAGTTTCATCGCCATACCCTGTGCACATTAAAGAACATGCTGGATGACCTTAACGGAAAGCTACCATCTGTCTCCCAACAGCCGTTCCAGTGGGTCCTCCTCCCCCAACCTTCTCTGAACCTTCGGGGTCCTTGTGACCTGGCCATTTAGCACATTGTGTGCAAAAAAGTGCCGCTCAGAGGTAAAACAACCAAATCCGTCTGCAAGAGAGACATACCCTGTGCACGTTAAAGAAAATGTTCGATGGCCTTGATGGGAGGCGACCATCTGTCTCCCAACAGCTGTTAAGTGGGTCCTCTCCCATCAACCTTCTCTGAGCTTTCGGGGTCCTTATAACCTGGCCATTTAGCCCAAAGTGTGAAAAAAAGTGCTTCTCAGAAGTAAAACAACCCAACCTGATTGTTGAGGGGATCCATTTGCCTCCTAACAGCTGTCCAGTGGTTCCCTTTACCCAACTTTCTATGAGCGTTTGGGGTCCTTGTGACCTGGCCGTTGTGTGCAAAAAAATGCCGCTCAGAGGTGAAGTAACTCAAACCAACCCTTCACTTTATTCAGAAAACAACATCAGAAAATTTTCCTAATTAAGCCAACTATTAATTTTACTTAGCAAAGCCAGAGGAGATTGTCTTGGTCACGACCATTTGACGCTTCTGCTTGCTGATGCGATTATTACACGCTGTTCGTTGAATGCAACAATGCACACCAGCTGTGCTAACACGTCATCAACAGAATTCTCCTTTCTTTGTTGCCTGTTATGTTTTTAGGCATTGTCCGCAGTTAATAAAACCGAAACCACTTAGTAAAATTTGCGGGAAGAATATTATGATGATGAAGCTGAGTATGAAGTCTCTTAATGCATGCAGAATAGCTAAAGGTTAGAGATGCAGGTTGGGCTGTTATTGTAGCTGTGAGTGGCGCTTTTTTGCACACAATGGGCTAAAAGGCTAGGTCACAACGACCAGAAGGTTCAGAAAGGTTGGGGGAGAGGACCCATTGGATAGCTGTTGTGTGACAGATGGTAACCTCCCGTCAATGCCATCTAGCGTGTCCAAGCCCATTGGTCTCCTGTAGTGTCCTATAACAGGGTGGGGAGTTTTTCGGAGATAAGTCTCAACGCTGGCTCAGGAGGGATTCGAACCTGGGATATTCAAATACGAGCCTGGTGCACTACAGACTGAGCCACCCCCGTCCCTAAGTCACAAGGACCCCAAGGCTGAGAGAAGGGTGGGAGAAAGGGACGCACTGAACAGCTGTTAGGAGACAGCTGGAAGCTTCCCGTCAATCCCATCCAGCGTGTTCTTTAATATGCACAGGGTATGGCTTTCTGCACACGGAGCCACGGTTTTAAGTCCCATCCGATGGACGGCAGCTTTTCGAAGACCATCAGTGACCGAGCGAGGTGGAGGTTTAGCTGAGATAAATCTCAACGCTGCCGTAGGTGGGACTCGAACCAGGGCCACTTAGATCAAAGCCTCCTACAACAGAAAGCCATACAACTAAGTTATGACGTCATCACATTTATTTTCAAGCATCCAGACATTTCTTATAGATTTATTCCATTATTATTACTGGTGAGTTTTAACACTAATATTTATGCTGATGTTTATATAGGAATATACATATTTAGAAAAAAATATTCGTATACATTAGCGTTATGATAATGTTAAAAAATAAAAATAAATTTTCTTCTAAAAAGGTATATTTCTAAATAAATAGTAGTATAAAGATTAGTACTAAAAGTCACCAGTAATAATTAAAAAAATATAAGAAATGTCTAGTTTATTTTTTTTGGAGGCGAGGGGGGGGGGACTGGTTATGGTGACGTCATAACATAGTTGTACAGCCTTCTGTTATAGGAGATGTTGCTTAGGCCTGGTGTAACAGACCCGGACGGTCGTTGAACAAAAGTAGGGGAATTAAACATGTATAAAGATTCAAGTGATTTAATTTGCCTGAAGTTTAGCCGAAAATTATTTATCCTTAAATAACATAAAAAAGTATTTATTACATGTTTAAATAATTTTAAAATGTTTATAATTATTTTAATAAAAAAAAACTGATAGTGGAATTGTAAGATGCATAGATTTAATTGAAAGAACTATATATTTGAAAATTAAATCTTCTGTTAGTGTACTGTCCAGGCCTAGAATATAGCAGTCCGCGCTCGAATCTTCTACCAATCGCTGAAATAAATATCCGAACACTATAGTTGATTACAGAATTCAGAAAAAATATCTGGCAACGATATTTTTATAGAAATTAGTGATCTGGCAACCTTCGTGTCACGTGATTGCAGAATTCAGGAAAAATATCTGGGCGTGTACAGCAACTGTACACGCTCCAGTTACCGTTCACAGCAAACTGGAGCGTGTGCAGTTACTGCACACGCTCCAGTTTGCTGTGTTCGGTAACTGCACACGCTCAATATTTCCGTGAGTGAGCCCACACGATCTAGTATCAAAATAATATGACCACCTACAGTCGTTCAAATAAATATCCGAACACTATGGTTGACTACAGAATTCAGAAAAAATATCTGGCAATGATTTTTTTTTAGAAAATAGTGATCTGGCAACCTTCGTGTCACGTGATTACAGAATTCAGGAAAAATATCTGGGCGTGTACAGCCACTGTACACGCTCCAGTTACCGTTCACAGCAAACTGGAGCGTGTGCAGTTACTGCACACGCTCCAGTTTGCTGTGTTCGGTAACTGCACACGCTCAATATTTCCGTGAGTGAGCCCACACGATCTAGTATCAAAATAATATGACCACCTACAGTCGCTCAAAAAATATTCGAACACTATGGTTGGTTACAGAATTCAGAAAAAATATCTGGCAACGATTATTTAGAAATTAGTGATCTGGCAACTTCCGTGTCACGTGATTACAGAATTCAGGGAAAATATCTGGAGCGTGTACAGCAACTATACACGCTCCAGTTACCGTTCACAGCAAACTGGAGCGTGTGCAGTAACTGCACACGCTCCAGTTTCCTGTGAACGGTAACTGCGCACGCTCAATATTTCCGTGAGTGAGCCCACACGATCTAGTATCAAAATAATATGACCACCTACAGTCGCTCAAAAAAGTATCCGAACACTATGGTTCATTACAGAATTCAGAAAAAATATCCGGCAACGATTTTTTTAGAAATTAGTGATCTGGCAACCTTCGTGTCACGTGACACGAAGGTTGCCAGATCACTAATTTCTAAAAAAAAAAATCATTGCCAGATATTTTTCCTGAATTCTGTAATCAACCATAGTGTTCGGATATTTTTTCGAGCGACTGTACCAATTTCTCCTGATCAAATAATAATGAGGCAGTTTGAAAGAAATCTGCAGTGATCGTGATTGGGAATTAATTTTTAAATCTCTTCGTTTCGATTGTTCATTAAACCGTAAGATTACTTTATGGCGCGTTCTTGGCATTTTTTTTTTATCCTTTAAGAGATTTCCCTGAGAACTCTTCAGTTTTGACTTTCATCTCAACAACAATGAATCTCTTTGGCCCAGAAATCGGTTGCATTGTTTAACCAATAGCAAAAGACAAAAAAAAATACACACCATCACGAGACAAGGTCCTAATTTGCATGAAAATGCTAATCGCCGTAGCTCCTCATTTAATGGAAAGAAAACGATTTTATTTAGCAAATAGTCTTTAAATTTAATTACACGTTCCACAAGACATTAGTAAACATAATTCTAATGATCCTGATTCTGAGGAATTTTCTGCTGCATTTGCATTTACCATCGTTTGCTTCTGCCATTGATTAATCTCACTTTAATTACCTACATGCAAATGTTAAACTCTTTTTTATTTATTTTTTATTTGGTTTTTGTTTTAAATCGACTGATTAAAGGGAGTGAAGCATAAACATTAATTTCCATATTGTCTGGTTTTAGAAATTAGCGAAAGCAAAGAGCTTAAGGATTTTAATATTTATTTATATATTATATATATACTGTATGTATTAAATGTATGTAGATCAGGATTTAGAGGAGGGGGGATTCCTCAAAACTCTTTTTTGAAGGATTTTTAATAAACGAAATTGAGGCGGAAAAAATAGCTAACAAACATTTATGTATTATACGTATTTTTCAAGAACTTTTTTCGAGAGATCGTTAAAACGGAGGGAAAAAAAAGGATAGAC
>JAWZYU010001324.1:0-33000 GCA_038380435.1 Ryuthela nishihirai | reverse complement strand
TTAAGTGGCATCTTAGTTATCAGATGGTTTGACTTTGTAAGTAATGATAAGATTAGAGGAGGAAATCAAAAATTACCTTTGAGTAGCATTTTGTATAGGAAGAGACTGAGTTGGTTTGGACGTACTCTCTGCATGCAGAACTATAGTTTTGTGAATAGAATAATGAAGAATATATCTAAAAGCCTCAGATATAGGGTTGGGTTGTTTTACCTCTGAGCGGCACTTTTTTGCACACCATGGGCTAAATGGCCAGGTCACAAGGACCCCGAAGGCTCAGAGAAGGTTGGGGGAGGGGACCCACTGGAACAGCTGTTGGGAGACAGATGGTAGCCTCCCGTCAAGGCTATCCAGCGTGTTCTTTAACGTTGGGTTGTTTTACCTCTGAGCGGCACTTTTTTGCACACCATGGGCTAAATGGCCAGGTCACAAGGACCCCGAAGACTCAGAGAAGGTTGGGGGAGGGGACCCACTGGAACAGCTGTTGGGAGACAGATGGTAGCCTCCCGTCAAGGCTATCCAGCGTGTTCTTTAACGTTGGGTTGTTTTACCTCTGTGCGGCACTTTTTTGCACACCATGGGCTAAATGGCCAGGTCACAAGGACCCCGAAGGCTCAGAGAAGGTTGGGGGAGGGGACCCACTGGAACAGCTGTTGGGAGACAGATGGTAGCCTCCCGTCAGGGCTATCCAGCGTGTTCTTTAACGTTGGGTTGTTTTACCTCTGAGCGGCACTTTTTTGCACACCATGGGCTAAATGGCCAGGTCACAAGGACCCCGAAGACTCGGAGAAGGTTGGGGGAGGGGACCCACTGGAACAGCTGTTGGGAGACAGATGGTAGCCTCCCGTCAAGGCCATCCAGCGTGTTCTTTAACGTTGGGTTGTTTTACCTCTGTGCGGCACTTTTTTGCACACCATGGGCTAAATGGCCAGGTCACAAGGACACCAAAGGCTCAGAGAAGGTTGGGGGAGGGGACCCACTGGAACAGCTGTTGGGAGACAGATGGTAGCCTCCCGCACACAGGGCCACGGCTTAACGTCCCATCCGACGGACGGTGGCCTTTCCAAGCCCATCGGTGTCCCCTACTGACCGTGGGCAGGGCGGGGAATTTTGCGGAGATAAATCTCAACGCTGACCCAGCTGGGATTCGAACCTGGGAACTACAGATTACGAGCCTGGCGCACTACCGACTGAGCCACCCCCGCCCCAATCTCAGATATAGAAGAAGATCTAATGGGGTGGGTGGAGAATGTCAAGCATGTCCTTGTCAGAATTAGCCTATAGTGGTTGAATGCAACAGAAATAACTTCAGGATAGACATGTTCAGGGAATTAAATTGCACAATCTGGTTGGACCTCTGTAGCCAACGGCTGTTTGATGATTATATATATATATGAATAAATATTTTGTGGAAAATATTTTGTCAAAATTATGTCTGTTGGCGAATTTTTTTCCACAAAATATTTACTGATATATTGACGTTAAAATGTCATACAGGTAATGCTGTGATTGTCACCTATGTACACATGAATTTTATTATATAACAATAATTACATTATTGGGTATTAAGAGTTATTAATTAGGTTTCATTTTAAACTTTGAATTAATTTTTAGATCAGTTACTTCGATTAACACTACTGATGCTAAATATTCCAATTTCCATCTCTTTAAAACACTGGACAAATATTGTTAAAAACTGTGAGATAGATGTGGTTAAGATTTTTAATTTATTCCCATTTTTTCATAAAATTTTAAGCAATTACAGAGTTTCGAATTTGACTCTCCATTAACAATAAGCATGAGGTTCTTCCTATTACACTAGCTATTGATTGTAATCTACGATCTAATGCCACCAGTGAGTTATCGAAGGTGCTAAAGGAATACTGATGAACAAGCCCTTACTAGGCAGCCTCACAATCTTCTAGTAATTAAGAGAAACAAATTTGCATCATCATTAAGCACAGGTCATCAAGAACAGAGTTACTCCTCTCCCCTAATGAAAGTCAAATGTCTTTGCTAAAGGGTTTCCGTCTGAAATATTGCCCAATTCCCTAGAGTGAATTTAACAATTTATCCAGTCCTTCCTTTCCAAGTGTCGACAATGCACATTGTAATGAATTCAAGGTTTTATGTACTAATTTGATCTTTGTATTTATACAAAAAATAACTTTCAGGATATTCTATGGTTGTGTAGCAAAATTCATTGGTTTATCTTGTACTGAATGATCTAGTTACCATCTAATACACATGAAACAGCAGATTAATTTACTTGAAAACTTTATTGGATAACTGAGGTTTATATGTAAACATTACAAATAACCACGCTGATATGAATGTTATTAAGAATAATATATAGTGAAGTTGTTTTTCTGCTGAGGTTCTACCATCCTCACAGACCTACTATGGCATATAAACTGACAGGCTCCTGTCAGACCTCTGTAGCAAGCAGATGCTCGAGGAGGTATTCATTTATTTAATATTATAGAAGTTAAAAAACCTAGTAAAATAGTTATAGCCCACTGTCACTGATTTAGAGTTTACAGAACATACCAAGTGCTACAGTTGTATGTCATATATGTATAAACTATCCTCCAACATGTATGAGACACTTCCAAATTAGGTGAGTGGAAAGTCACATTCAAAGATACATAACTTTGAAAATAAGATTTTTACAATAATAAAAGAAAATCACTGGAGATAAACTGAAGATATCATTCAAATCTCTCATATCTAGATTTCTTCCAACAATATTTGTTTAAATATAAACATTTAAACCATTATTTGTGCATTATTTGTGCTTTTCCATTCACATAACATGTAAATATCCCAATATCTATTAAGATTTCAATTTTGATTTCACCTAATTACAATTATTTTTAAGTTAGTAATAATCTATAATATGAAGAATTAACCAAAGGATTAGCACATGCATCTCTATTTTTGGATGGTTTCACAAATTTTTGCTCTCTCTATAAACTTTACTCGAAATCAATAATTATCAAAATAATTTTAGGTGGGCTCAGGTTCAAAAATTTGAGCCAGAACTCATATCTAAAAACATCTTAATAATAAAAATAAATATCCTCCTCAAGCAGCTGCTTGCCAGACAGGCTCCTGTCAGTTTATATGCCACAGTAGAAGGTCTGAGAGGATGGGGGAACCTCAGCAGAAAAACAACACAAACATCCATGCCTTACCCAGGTCCCTTAGATCAGTAGCCAAGTGCGCTAATTACTTGGCCATGTAGAAACACCAATAATGCCTTTAAATAAAAAAGAAATTGATATAATAGCAATAACATTTTTTTTAAATCTTTTTGTTATATTTCCCAAAAACTTTTGTTTTTGTTTCCATATTTATTAACTATATTCTGTCTGGTAGAATATTATGCACTATCAAAAATATGCTGCTGCTCTAGGAACTTGCCTACTGCCTAATAGAAAGGCATTCTTGGAAATGTCACAGGACAAAGCTATTCAATTGTTCACTGTTTAAAAATAATATTTCATATATTCATATCAAGTTCGAAAACTTTTCTGTGCCATTCCATAATTATTATTTTTTTAAAGTAATGATTTTGGGTTGTTTTACCTCTGAGCGGCACTTTTTGCACACCATGGGCTAAATGGCCAGGTCACATGGACCCCGAAGGCTCAGAGAAGGTTGAGGGAGGGGACCCACTGGAACAGCTGTTGGGAGACAGATGGTAGCCTCCCGTCAAGGTCATCCAGTGTGTTCCTTAACGTGCACAGGGTATGGCTCTCCCACACACGGGGCCACGGCTTAACGTCCCATCCGACAGACGGCGGTCTTTCCAAGCCCATCGGTGTCCCCTACTGACCGTGGGCAGTAGGGGACACCGATGTCCCCTACTGCCCACGGATTGCCTGCCATGATAATTTTGCAGAGATAAATCTCAACGCTGACCCAGCTGGGACTCGAACCTGGGAACTACAGATTGCGAGCCTGGCGCGCTACCGACTGAGCCACCCCCGCCCCGGTTTTTTAAAGTAATGAAGATAGATAGAAACATAACAGTTAATGATATGCATTCAGCATGTATTTAACAACCCCAAACTTTCTAAAGCCCTGAAATCATTTGGAACAAAACAAAAAAAGTTAAAGAATATACATCTTAAAGAAAAAAGTTCAAATAAAAAAAGCAGTGAACATCACACTAATTGCACTTTGGATATGCTTTCTTCATATACTATAAAAACAATTCCTTTTATTTTGCATATGAAAAAATTGTTGAATAACTTATGAACTGTCACAAAACAGTACTACATCAAAATCAATTTTGACCATGTTGTACAGATGATGAACCACAAATAACTGATTATTCACGAAATGTTTTATAAAGTAATAAGGTCTTCAACAAATAATGAATTTAATAATGAGTAGGACCCCTGGCATTTTTTCAGTAATATTATTCTTGAATTTTACATCAACAGGAAATCTGTTGTCTTTACTATTGAAGGTCTTCAACTATTGGTTGAATTGCTAATTATAGTCAATAACGTTGCAAAGGGTCACCATAAACAGTACCCCAACTTCCAACAGAAATAAACTAGCAGCATTTAGAATAGCACATGTTCTTTTGTCATTACACATAATGTTAAGTGATTCAAATTTTCTGGAGTGACCATAGTGTTGTACAAAGATAAAACAATCAAATACACATGCCCAAATCCAATGCTATGAATGGCAATTCACACAAGATGAATAATGATTACATAACAAATATAAAAATTCCAATTTTTTTTATACAAGAGAAATAATAAATATAAATCTTAAACTTAAAATTTATTTTGCTTTTTTAAATCTCCTTTGTTGTTTTTTAGCGTAGTGTCCTGATACCACAATGGGAGAGCTGTCCCTATTCGTAATATTACCAAATTAATTATGTGAGAATTTATACAATAGAACATCATGATGCATATGATAGCCCACATTTAAAATGCAGTTCCTTGTGTTTTTGTCATATCTTGGATATTGCACAGCAGAGTGATCAAAGTACAATTAAAATAAAAAAAAAAAGCACATGAAATAATCACATACAATATTAATACCCTTCTTAATTGGCAACAATGTTAAACTGAATGCTATACAGAAATATTGATTCATTTTTTACTTCCTTTTAAAATTGGAAAAAAAGTATTAAATGCTGCAATACATGTTTATTTTACCACACCATATAAATGATTTCAGAGGTCAAATAAGATTAAACAAAAAAAAAAGATTTTTGTTTTAAAATAAATAGCATCAATATTATCAAAATTCTTGAGTTTATATATTATTTACAGAAATATATGCAGTGATCCTTTGCAGCACAAAATCTCAAAAAGCATTATGATAGGATTCATTTAACAATTTTTCCGTAGTATGGGATCATTATTTTTGGAAAAGTTTGAATCCAGGAGCTTTTTTTCACTAAGGAAAACTGCACCTTCAACAGTGTTTCTTCCAGGCAAAGTCACAAAATGCATATTGATGCAGCATTTGTAAGATTTCCAATGGGGCATACCAAATACATGTTCATCATCCTCTTTTAGTTACTGAAACCCTCAATTGATGCTCATTGAACACATATGCAAAGTTCTAAAGAGGATTTATAACCTTACTAAGCAATTAAAATTCATCTTTATAACCTAAGATGAATTTGAAACACAATAGAAGCCATTGACTGAACTGTACACTCAAGAACCAACAACATTAAGATGCTCAAGATTTTTTTTCAAAGTTTCATGTTTGACATAAACTTTAAGGAAACTATTCTTTGCATCAGTTACTTTTTTTCTGAACATCATAATGGCTGCAAATATAGGATATAGAGGAGTACATGGAAATTCATGAAATGGTAGTATTAATTTGTTAAATATTGGCACCAATATTTTGATATGTTTGAGGAAATTGTAGATTCAAGACAATCAATTATAACCATTAGAGAGAAACTGGGCTAGGTTTATTTCAAAACTGAATGTGCACGATGCCTTTTTTGCACACAAGAGATCAATAGGGTTATCCTGGTAAGTTTGCCCTGAGTAAACTAGCAAATTCTTGACAGTTTACAGAAATCACATTGTTTCAATTTCTTTAAGAAGCCACTTTTTGCTTTTGGTAGCTTTCTTGTCTGATATTAAGGGTAGAGTACACTGGTTAATACAATTAAGACATCTGATGAATTCGAAGACATTAGAATCAGTCCCTTGTGATCATAAACTGACATGGTTTATTAACAGTTGAGTTAGGTATGGTTTTGATTCAGTTTAATGCTTAATATCATTATTTAAGCTAGCTCCTTTTGCTAAAACACTTATTTTGTCTCGAATTAAATTAAACTTTGCATCATGTGTCTATATATCTTTTTCATTTATGCGACTACAAGCATTTGTGTACTTAATTTCAACTTTTATCATTCTGTTATGAAATCTAATACAGACTTAGAACTATGTTTTAATCTTGATGCATAACTTTGTGAATAGTTTCGTCACAGAGATTAATAATTGACATATTAAAGGATGACATAAAAGGCTTATCTGATTGTTCTGCAAACCACTGGATCTTCATCTCCTTCTGCTAAGGATTCTACAGTATGGTATTCTTTTTAAAGGTTATAAGTTATATTTTTTTCTCTTATGAAAATACAGCATAAGCTAATAAAAAGAAACTGGAGTTACTCCAGCAATCCATATATAAATTAATTAAGACATGAGTACAAAAAAAAAGCTAGCAGAGTTAGCACAACTTTTTGTTGAGAATTATAGTTAGCATTTCCACAGGTTAAAAACTTAAATCGCTATCCAAGCTGTTTTATTATTGTTTTAGTAAATCAAAATAGCATTTCGATTGGTGAATACAGGATAGTAGGGATGTTAGTCATTTCTTGTAGAAATATATGAAGTAAGTCCTTTCCTGTTGCACGGATCACATGATATTTAGACCACCATAGCTTGACATGTTTCGACTATTCAAGTCGTCTTCAGAAGTTGGGCAAACTGTTCTACTTTGGAGATTGCATTTGTGTGTGTGTTGTTGTTGTGCAGTTGCACTGTATTGTTTGCAGCAGGTGGCAACTGTTGCAGTTTCATGGTCTTGCCAATGTGCCTCGGGTAGGGGTGGGGGTGTGGATGCTTTAGCAGTGCGATGCTGATCAAGAAACAGTTTCCATGGGTGGGGTGGGTGGTAAATTTCTTCGTTGGAGCACACTTCTCTATTTTGGGTTGGGTTGTTTTACCTCTGAGCGGCACTTTTTTGCACACCATGGGCTAAATGGCCAGGTCACATGGACCCCAAAGGCTCAGAGAAGGTTGGGGCAGGGGACCCACTGGAACAGCTGTTGGGAGACAGATGGTAGCCTCCTGTCAAGGTCATCCAGCATGTTCTTTAACGTGCCCAGGGTATGGCTCTCCCACACACGGGGCCACGGCTTAACGTCCCATCCGACGGACGGCGGCCTTTCCAAGCCCATTGCTGTCCCCTACTGACCGTGGGCAGGGCGAGGAATTTTGCAGAGATAAATCTCAACGCTGACCCAGCTGGGACTCGAACCTGGGAACTACAGATTACGAGCCTGGCGCGCTACCAACTGAGCCACCCCCGCCCCCTCTATTTTGGCATATCACCAGTTGTTCAGCGATATCCAATTAAAACTTAGTCAGGGTTGAGGGATAATTTTGGTGAGGTCAAATTGTGGGGTCATTCTGGTATTAGAGACCACTCTTGCCAATGAAGTGGTTTGTTTCTTTAACCATACATTCCATTATTACCTTCCCCGCTGTAACCACAGGAAATTTTGGAATCTTGTATGTATATAATGATGATATTATCTACATATCTTTTATAATATTTTAATTGCTGGAATGAGTTTCTAATGATAGTTTCTTCAATATTCTGGAGTGCTATGTCTGCCAGTAGTGGTGATAAGGGGGATTCCATAGTACCCCTTGTTTTTGTCGGTAGATCTGTTTATTTACTTTGAAAAAATTATTTCCTGTGATGAACTGTACTGCTTTGATCACGCTGCACATTATGGGTGAGAGACCTCTGTTTTGTCATTCTACAGGTGATATCCTGTAGACATGGGAATCATGATATAGCAGAAAAATATTTTTTCCAGCTATTTCATGAGTTTCTACATTTATTATATTTTCTCTAGTTATATCAAATTCCAGGTTAATTTTCATAAAATATTCCATTTAAAGTTAGTCATTATACAAAAACAAAAAAAGAAATAGAGCTCCCCCTCCATTTCAGTGTCATATTAATTACATGATTCATCATCACTATTAGCTATGAATGATGCTCAATTCTGGACAGGAAACCTCTATTGCTATGGTGAAAAATGAATCTTGAATTGAAAATGAATCATTAGGACAAATAAATAACTTCTAGTTCTAACTGGGAGCAGTAGTGGCTCCTGAGCTTTTGCATGGGTTGGGCAGTAAACAGGCAGGTTTACCTATGTGGGTATTTGTTGTACCTTCCATCAACCACCAGCATTTTTTGTCCAAATAATTTTTAATATCAATCAATTTACAAGCTGCTATGGGAGGGGACAGAAAGGAGAAGTGCCAAGAGGCAAATGATCTTCAGATTACTACAGCATGGTGATGTGAATATATTAAAAATCTTTTATTTTGAATATATTTTGAATATATATTCACAACTAGGTTGTTGAGTTCCCTGAAGGTGACAAATAGGATTTTTGAGAGTATTCCTTCACTGAATACACACTGAATGAAAATAATAAAATGCTTCTGAAAACAAATATTAATGTGAATTATGATTTTTATTCATTCTAATTTGGGTTCAAAATTAATATTTTAATGCATAATATAGAAACATTATTGGGCTCTAGTGGTTTGTAATGAGTTATCAGGTTGTTTTACCTCTTTTTTAGGTAGGCCTCTTAAGTAGACTAAATGGTCAGATTACAAGGGTCCCTTCAACACACTAATGATGAGTCACTCTTCCCCAAATGTTCAGAGAAAGTTGGGGATAAGGGACCCACTGGACAGCTGATAGAAGACATGATAGCCTCCCATCTAGGTCATCCAGCATGTTGATGCTGGATGGCTTTGTTGAGAGGCTATAATCTGTCTTCTAATTGCTGTCCAGTGTTGTTCTTTAACATGCACAGGGTATGGTTCTCCTGCACACCAGGCTAATATCCACCAGGCTAAATATCCCATCTGATGGACAGCGGCCTTTCCAAGTCAAATGGTGACCCCTTTGTCACAGAGTGTAGAATGGGGGTTAGGAGAGAAAATTTGCAATGAAGGCATTTGGGACTTGAACCTAGGAACATCGGATTACAAGACTGGCATGCTACAAACTAGTCATTCTCCAACCCAAGCTCTTAATGATGAGCCACCTCTGCCTTAGAGTAGTACACCTAATTTTGTCCTGTTACAGCAAACATTAGGTTTGCTAACAATCTCCATATGAATGCTAAAAATCTTTAAAACATTTTATTTCAAACAATAATTTTTAATATTTTTTTTACTTTTCATAATTTTATATTTTTCTGCTTTGAAAGAATACCTGAATTTGTAGGTTCTTCATATTATGGCAAAAATATTAGACAAAAAATTAACATATTAGTGAAAAAAGGGGAAAAAATGAAAATGTAATTTGAAATACTTATATGCATTATATTACAAGAAGTAACTGGGCACTTCCATGTTATGTGAATGGAAAGTCACATTCAAAGCTCCCTAACTCTGAAAATAAATTTTTTTTTCATGAAAAGATGTTGTTAGAGATAAATCCAGGATCTCACTCAAATCTCTCTACATACAGTGGGTCACAAAAGTATTCAGACACTTTACACTTCTCATAATTTTGTATACTTAAAAGTACTAAATGTAGTCAAAACCAAAAAGGGGCGGGGGTGGCTCAGTCGGTAGAACGCCAGGCTCGTAATCTGTAGTTTCCAGGTTCGAGTCCCAGCTGGGTCAGCGTTGAGATTTATCTCCACAAAATTCCCTGCCCACAGTCAGTAGGGGACACCGATGGGCTTGGAAAGACCACCGTCCGTCGGATGGGACGTTAAGCCGTGGTCCCGTATGCGGGAGAGCCATACCCTGTGCACTTTAAAGAACACGCTCGATGGCCTTGACGGGAGGCTACCATCTGTCTCCCAACAGCTGTTCAAGTGGGTCCCCTCCCCCAACCTTCTCTGAGCCTACGGGGTCCATGTGACCTGGCCATTTAGCCCATGGTGTGCAAAAAAGTGCCGCTCAGAGGTAAAACAACCCAACCCAAAACCAAAAAAATATTTTTATATGGCATTTTATGTTTATGCTCTGATGTTATATACAAAAATAAAAAATAAATAAACACAAAATACCAGAATATAATAACTCTAAAAAAACAAAAAACACTAAACTAGCCACAAAAAGTATTCGTCCATTGTGTAATACAGTATGCAAAATTATGGATTTACATAGTAATCACGTGCTAATGCCAATATGCAAACTTGAAGTCACGTGATGTTTACACAAAACATTTAGTATTTAAAGGAACCTCAAGTCTAGATTCTAGAACGTTCATTACTTTGAGTTTTAGAATGGCGAAAATTCGAGAGCTTAGTTTAGGTGAAAGAGAAATGATTATCAACTTGAAAAAAAAAAAGAATTTGTCTCAAAGAGAGATTTCTAAATTGACTGGAATTCCACACTCAACAGTAACAAAGTGTATTAAAAAAATATCAGCAAGGAGACTTAATGAACAGACACTGAACTGGAAGACCAAAAATTCTAAATTATTGTGAAGAGAGAACACTTGTGAGATGTGCCAAAGCAAATCCTGCTGAACCAGCAAGGGAAATATATTCTAAAGTTAAATCATTTTCTGGAAGGAATTTAAGTGTTGAAACAGTTCATTGAACCCTACAAAATAGTGTATATTATGGATGGGTTGCCAGAAAGAAGCCCTGGATCATTGAGACAAATAGAAAAAAAAAAGACTGGATTTCGCAAAACAAATGTGTTAATAAGGATCAGAATTTCTGGAACATGGTGATTTTCATGGAAAATTGTAAGGTGGAAGCCCAAATCAGAGTTCGATCAATGCAATCTCTGAGCTGCTGTCAAATATGGAGGGGGTTCTATAATGGTCTAGGGGATGCATGTTGGCGGCTCGGGTAGGTACACTTGAATTTATCAAAAGTACTATGGATCAATATGTATATATTTATATTTTAAGCAAAAATTTGAAAAAGAGTGCCAATAAATTAGGATTAAACGACAGAATTGTGTTCCAACAAGGCAACGAACCTAAATATACTGCTTCAAATACAAAGCTATGGTTGTTATATAATGTACCAAAACGTCTTGAAACCCCACCTCAGTCGCCAGATTTGGACCCTATAGAACATTTATGGGGAGAGCTGAAGAGATCAATAAATAAAATTGCCATCAAAAATAAAAACTGATTGAAAATGCATCTTCAAACAGAGTGGGACAAAATTGGCTCCAGTTTAACCAAACAACTGGTCAAATCAATGCCTTCTAGACTTAAAGCAGGCATACTTGCAAGAGGACATGTAACAAAATATTAGAGAGAGATTGTTTTTCATGTTTTCGTTTCATATTTTTACTTTATATGGCAGGTGGCCGAATACCTTTGTGTGGCTAGTTTAATGTTTTTCGTTTTTTTAAGTCATTATGTTCTAGTATTTTGTGTTTATTTATTTTTCATTTTTGTATATAACATCAGAGCACAAACATAATGTCATATGAAAAAAATTTTTTTTTTGGTTTTGACTACATTTAGTACTTTTAAGTATAGAAAATTATGAGAAATGTAAGGTGGCCAAATACTTTTGTGACCCATTGTGTATCTATTTTCTGCAATATTCATTTAATATTTAAAGAATTATGGTAGCTGAAACATTTAACTGCAACTTTTGCTACTCATGGAAATTTACTTCAGAATATAACACAACAATTATAACAATCATTCACTAATAGGAATGTAATATTTGAAATTTCTGTAATTTTTTTTGTTTTTATCAATTTCACGGAAAACTATTTATTAAGAGTATGACAGCAACATTTGCTGTTAAATGTTTCAACTTCAATAACTCTTTAATAAATAAATACCCCCTCAAGCAGCTGCTTACCACAGAGGTCTGACAGCAGCCTGTCAGTTTATAGGACACAGTAGAAGGTCTGAAAGGATGGTGGAACCTCAGCAGAAATATGATACATATATCCATGCCTACCTGGGGCTCAAACCCAAGTGCACTAACTACTCTGCCACGGGACAGCTGATTAATGAATATTGTTGAAAATTGATATTTGGAAAGATCTTCATTTATCTCTTGTGATAATTTTAAAAAAAATTAAATTATTATTTTTCCATAAAAAGATTATTTTTAAAGTTAGGGAGCTTTAATGTTGCTTTCCATTCACATAACATGGGAGGTTCCAGTTACTTTTTTTAATATAGTGCAATACTTATGACTTTTGCACTCATAACACATCAAAATATTTTTTAACATTTATCAGCTAATATACAGGTTAATTACAAGGCAGCTTTATACTTTCAAATATATATATAACTACTTGTCACATAAAACGAACAGAAATGACAAGGCAAAAAAGAAAAACAAGAGTGCTGCTCATCATTTTGACTTGTCATGTCTGCAGGAAGCAGTGCTGTAGGAAATCCAGAAATGGCTGATTACACAGGTGTAGAGAAACATGTTTTGGCTAAGCAATACAAATGCAGCATGCCTCCCCATTACCTTCAAATAAGGATTATCTAAATCAGAAATTCCCTGTCCACTGGACTGGTCATGTCAGCCCCTTTAAGTGGCTTCCTAATTCATCAGACCTAACTCCCACTTGATTTCTTTTTGTAGGGTTTTATCAATGCCACATGGATATTCACTCTCCATTAACCAATCTGTCAATGAGCCAAAGAACATTATTATCACACAGGTGACTCCTGACATGCTCCACAGAAGTGGGGGAGAAAACTGAATTTTATTGGAATGTCTGCCGCATCACTTCTAGTGCCTGGGCAGGAATTTGGTTGGGTTGTTTTACCTCTGAGCGGCACTTTTCTGCACACCATGGGCTAAATGGCCAGGTCACATGGACCCCGAAGGCTCAGAGAAGGTTGGGGGAGGGGACCCACTGGAACAGCTGTTGGGAGACAGATGGTAGCCTCCCGTCAAGGCCATCCAGCGTGTTCTTCAACATGCACAGAGTATGGCTCTCCTGCACACAGGGCCATGGCTTAACATCCCATCCAACGGACGGCGGCCTTTCCAAGCCCATCGGTGTCCCCTACTGACCGTGGGCAGGTGGGGAATTTTGCAAAGATAAATCTCAGCGCTGACCCAGCTGGGACTCGAACCTGGGAACTACAGATTACGAGCCTGGCGAGGAATTTGGTTCAGCTAGTAGTGCACCAGATCATATCTTAAAGCTCCAACTGTGCCTGAATTGATTTTATCTACATTAACCCACACCTTGCCCTTGTAAGAAAGAGGAGCGTGGAAAGGCCATTTCCATGAGATTTAACCACAGCTCTGTGTGCCATAACCTGTAGAAAATCAAAGAATATACCTTGATATGATTAAGGTGATATGAGGCATTTGTTCCTAGCAGCTGCCCAATGGGTTCCCTTCCAACTCTAAGCCCTTGAGGTACTCGTGATGCAATTTCAACCTCTTCTCATTCATCAAGCACAGATTATATTTTTTATTCTTACAGTTCACAATGTGAGTTCATACATGGATTTTATTTACATAAATTCAAATGCAACTGTATGGTCTCAAAAAAAATTAAGGTTTCTATGTCAATGGGAAATTAATTTTGAAATTACAAGTTTCAAAAATTTTATGGAAAAATTAGCCTGAAAATAAGTTTAATATCCCAATAAAATTTATTTAAATTCTGATTTTGAATAATATGCATTCAATATTTAAAGCTATGATATTTGGAGCATTTCACAGCAGAAGCTGTTGTTCCACACATGTTAATCATAAATAATTCACAAAAATGTAATCATTATTCAAACTTTAAAAAAATACATTTATTCAATAAATGGTTAAAATAAAATTATTTGTGCTTCAATTAACTTATGAAAAAAAAAAAATTCTTACAACTGGCAAAAGCAATAGTTGTGAATATTCCAGCTCTCAGAAATCTTTAAATACTAAATGAATATGTTCGTAAAATCAAGATTTTAGTAGAATTCATTGATGGTGAACTTCAGTAATGATTCCTAAGTTCCTAAGTTCAGATGTTGAACTTAGGTAATGATTTAGAAAAAAAAGTGGAGAGGAGAGGGCAAGTGACTGGTTTGAACTGAGATAGTATGGAATGCTGTCATGAAAGTTTTCATACCTTTAAAAAATATATTTTTGACACATAGTTCAATATTTTTATTCTTTATTATATAGTGGTCTTTTAAATGCACTATTATCTCCAATCATGGCCTCTTACAAAACATAAAAATAGAATTATATTAGACTTGTGAGCTATTAATGCAGTTGAGATTTTTGAGCTATTAATGTAAACAAGATAAAATTTTAATAACTGAATAGAATAATATTAACATTGATAATTAATAAATTTAATAAAACTCCATAGCACTGTATATATATATATAAATAAAACAAGTAGAGGTACAGCAGCATAATCTAACAGTTGGTTGGGTTTTTTACCTCTGAGCGGCACTTTTTTGCACACCATGGGCTAAATGGCCAGGTCACATGGATCCCGAAGGCCAGAGAATGTTGGGGAAGGGGACCCACTGGAACAGATGTTGGGAGACAGGCCTTCCGTCAAGGCCATCCAGCGTATTCTTTTAATGTGCACAGAGTATGGCTCTCTCACACACAGAGCCACGGCTTAACGTCCCATTCAATGGATGGCGGCCTTTCCAAGCTCATTGGTGTCCCCTACTGACTGTGGGCAGGGCAGGGAATTTTGTGGAGATAAATCTCAACGCTGACCCAGCTGGGGCTCGAACCTGGGAACTACAGATTATGAGCCACTCCCGCCACTAATCTAACAGTAACAATAACAGTGGTATATCAGGATATGTGGTAACAAGAATTCACAAGATGGATGCCAATATGGTGTATAAGACTTATTCGTCTATATTTCAGGTATAGAGATATCTTTTTGATGTAGAATGACAATTTTTATATATCTATAGAGTAAATTCTTTAAGTGAGATGATAACAATATTCAGGATTTGTAAGTCCAGCCAAATACTATGCAAGGCAAGTTGTTACTTTTGATGTTTTTACAGTTTGATGATTAATTTCAAGTTACCAAAAGGGTTTAGTAGCTTAGATATTATAAAGTCTGAGTGCACCAAACTGTTTTAAGTTGGTCTACATTATCTGACCAAATTACCTTACTAAGGTCTGCTTACCTGACCCCTTAGCTTCCCAGATTCTTGACTTGTGCTACCAATTTTACTGGACTACATTAGTGACTAGTCATTGGGGCTTACACAGACAGCTGGCAATGTATTAAAAAAATATATATATATTTATATTTTCTTCTATTGTAAAAATGTTTATGTTGTAACTTAATATATTCCATTTGAAACAAAAGTTTTAGGCATTATCATTTTGCTGCTAAATGTAGCTGCTTTGCTATGGTCCTAGATGTATTTCATAGTTTATTCGTTTGACTACTCTTTAGTAAGTGAAGAAAGGGTACCATCGACTTATATAAGGGTGACACTGTATCAAGTTACTTATGCCTTATAAGTAATGATAGTCTCAGAGTAATAGTTTCCATGGTGACAGTAGTGGATGAATATTTGTATTGCAGAGGGTTGGGTTGTTTTACCTCTGAGCGGCACTTTTTTGCACACCATGGGCTAAATGGCCAGGTCACATGGACCCCGAAGGCTCAGAGAAGGTTGGGGGAGGGGTTGGGTTGGGTTGTTTAACCTCTGAGCGGCACTTTTTTGCACACCATGGGCTAAATGGCCAGGTCACATGGACCCCGAAGGCTCAGAGAAGGTTGGGGGAGGGGACCCACTGGAACAGCTGTTGGGAGACAGATGGTAGCCTCCCGTCAAGGCCATCCAGCGTGTTCTTTAACGTGCACAGGGTATGGCTCTCCCGCACACGGGGCCACGGCTTAACGTCCCATCCGAAGGACGGCGGCCTTTCCAAGCCCATCGGTGTCCCCTACTGACCGTGAGCAGGGCGGGGAATTTTGCGGAGATAAATCTCAACGCTGACCCAGCTGGGACTCGAACCTGGAAACTACAGATTACGAGCCTGGCGCGCTACCGACTGAGCCACCCCCGCCCCTGTGAAGAAAGGGTACCATCGACTTATATAAGGGCGACACTGTATCAAGTTACATATGCCTTAGAAGTAATGATAGTCTCAGAGTAATAGTTTCCATGGTGACAGCAGTGGATGAATATTTGTATTGCAGAGGATATGTTGATTTATGTTAATGATTAAATTTTCCAACTGGAACTTAGTGGGAGGGAATATAATTATTTTACTATCTGAAACAGAACTGGATAATTTATTAGTAATAATGGTGTAAAATAAGGTTTTATTAGTTTTTTGTTTCTTTAGGTCAGTGTTCTTAGCTGTGTTTTAAACTGAGGGGGGAAAACTGGTATGTCTTTCCTACATATTTGGTTTGTGAAGAGCTCTTGAGGATCTTGTATTTTAATATAGTATATACTTCCTAAAGTTGGGATAAGACCTCAGCCCTTGTGGATGATATTATATGTGGTGTGCTTCATAGTAGTAGGGTTGGGTTGTTTTACCTCTGAGTGGAACTTTTTTGCACACCATGGGCTAAATGGCCAGGTCACATGGACCCCGAAGGCTCAGAGAAGGTTGGGGGAGGGGACCCACTGGATCAGCTGTTGGGAGACAGATGGTAGCCTCCCGTCAAGGCCATCCAGCGTGTTCTTTAACGTTCGGTTGTTTTACCTCTGAGCAGCACTTTTTTGCACACCATGGGCTAAATGGCCAGGTCACAAGGACCCCGAAGGCTCAGAGAAGGTTGGGGGAGGGGACCCACTGGAACAGCTGTTCGGAGACAGATGGTAGCCTCCTGTAAAGGCCATCCAGCGTGCTCTTTAACGTGCACAGGGTATGGCTCTCCCGCACATGGGGCCACAGCTTAACGTCCTATCCGATGGACGACAGCCTTTCCAAGCCCATCGGTGTCCCCTACTGACCGTGGGCAGGGCGGGGAATTTTGCAGAGATAAATCTCAACGCTGACCCAGCTGGGATTCGAACCTGGGAACTACAGATTACTAGCCTGGCGCGCTACCGACTGAGCCACCCCCGCCCCCATAGTAGTAGGGACTACATATGAAGACAATGTTATTTAAGGTGGGTGTTAAGGTATCAATAAATGGAAAAGCAATAGTGTAGTATTCTGATTTGATTATTTGTAGTTAGTTGGGGGGATATGAAATGGCTTTTAATTGACATTTAACTTAAAATGTTCTTGTTTTATTAACTAAAAGGGCTATAATACCCTTTCATTTAAGAAAATTGAAATATAAATTTCATTTAGATAAACCAAATTTGGTATATTCAATTTAGTTCTCTGAATAAGGATTGCTTATGGCTCCATAAATTAAGAGCTCTCTGAATATACGAGTTAAATGTGAATTCTTTATATCTGTGGAGGTGGGTTGATGTAAAAGATGTGAACTCAGACTTTATAACACCTAATCTACTAACTAAATACTAAAGCTACTACTAAATATTATGTTAGATAATTACTAATTGATTTTTATAAGGAAAAAAAAGTGCAAATAAAATATTAGCAATTAATGATTATGATTTGTTTTTTTTTTACCTTCTCCTTTATCATAAGCCATCCCGTGGCCGAGTGGTTAGCACGCTTGGCTACTGATCTAAGGGACCTGGGTTCGAGCCCCGGATAAGGCATGGATGTATGTGTCGTTTTTCTGCTGAGGTCCTGCCATCCTCTCAGACCTTCTACTATGGCATATAAACTGGCAGGCTCCTGTCAGACCTCTGTGGCAAGCAGCTACTTGAGGGGGTATTTTATTATTTTTTATCATAAAGAGCTTTTTCAATGTTGTAAAAACACTTTTCCAATGTTTGTATTTTTGCGGTGTTTCTGGTTGAAAATACTTTTATGTTTCTGTAGTCTACTACGGCATATAAACTGACAGGCTCCTGTCAGACCTCTGTGGCAAGCAGCTGCTTGAGGGAGTATTTATTATTTTTATTTTTAGTATCATTATATCCTGTTACTGTTTTTGCTGCTGGCAAATGGTTAGCATGCTTGGCTACTGATCAAAGGGACTTAGGTTTGAGCCCTGTGTAAGGAATGGATGTCTGTGTTATATTTCTGCTAAGGTCTCACTTTCCTTATAGATCTTTTATATGGTATATACTTATCTATGGGACCTAGGTTTGAACCCTGGGTGCTCGTGTTGTGTTTCTGCCAAGGTCTTGCTATCCTCACAGACCTTATAATATGGCACATAAACTGACAGGCTCCTGTCAGACCTCTGTGGCAAGCAGCTGCTTGAGAGGGTATTTTTTTTTATTTTATTAAACTGATAGGCTCCTGTCAGACTTCTATGGCAAATATTTATTTTATTACTTGATTTAATCTGATATAATCTTAATTTTTCTAGTTAATGTAAACCTTCTTGCTGTTGGAGATTTCCCTTATTGTTATTGCTCAGTCTTTTACTTTTATTTACTAATTTTGATTTTTTATTTTTACCTTCGTAATTTTCCTAAATATTTGGTATCAATGGCTATTAAACTTTCTTATTAACATCATTAAGCCTACATTATAATAAAATCATTGAGTCTTCAAAAAAGTGAAAGCTGTCTCAAAAGAGACAGCTTTCACTTCTGAGGAAGTATTTAATGCAGATTAACCAAGTTCTTTTATTCATATTAGTTCAGAAAAGTGATTTGTGGGAAGTATAAAACTCTATTCTGCTTTCTGATATAGGAGTGAGCTTTTGAACAATCATTATATTGTAATATAAATTATATTGTAACTAATTATATTTCGAACTATCATATATTGTTTCACTGGTACTATCACACTTCCATCAAAGTTAAAATTTGGAAATGTTAATAATTAATGTCAGCCCTACTCCTACTACTGGGAACATGTCTACTGTTCTGATTATTAAGTTCTGAATCAACAATTTTTTTGCTTGGACTGGCTTATAAAATAAACAGTTGATCTTAATGTTATGTTCATGTAATGTTGATGTTGATTAGTTGGTTGGAACTTCGGAACCAAGGAGTATTCAAACATGAAAACAACTACTTTGGTTATACTATTATCTGATTTCCCCTTAAAGAAAAAGGATTTTCCATAGTTTGGTTATGCAACAAAACTGATAGCTAAGAAAAAAGCCCCACTACTTTTCCTTCTATTTCACATAAATCAAACAAGCTTTAACACTTTTATGTAAAAAAATTTAAGACAAACAGAAACTGGAACATCCATGACTGTAAATACAGTTTTATTCTCCGGACTGAAAATCTGAATCATGTTCTTTTCACACTTAAATGCCTCTGTTTAAAACACGATCAAAAACCTTTGGGAATTATATTAAAAACCTTATAAATCAACTACCAATTGTAAAATGCCAGTTAATTGTTTACCACTGTCACATTTTATATACGTAACATCGTATGTGTGATGTAACACAAAGTGTAAAGGTATATTTCATATAAATTCTCTTCAGATGTATACACAAAATGTGAACGCACGAGAATTGTTACTAAATCACAGAACGTTTCACAAGTACTTACAGTTTTTCGTTATCAGGCATTCTCCTGTGTTGGTAGCTCACATGGTCTTCCGGTTTCAGCACAAAATTTTGTAAACAATTTATAACATGATCAGATATTACCAACTGCGTTTCCGATAAAACATGAATGCTACCAGTTTATTTGGTTTCCCTTGTTTAAAACATTAAACACCTGCTCAGTTACAGCGGAAATTTGTGATGCACATAAGAGCAAAGGGTAACAGTAAAAGGAATAATATGACGCTCTTTAACTCATCATATATTCAAAATATCGCTAAGATATTAATTTATTCTGAATTTATAAATTCGATACCAAACAGCTGACTCACACCAACTTATGTAGACATCAAAAGATACTACCATAATGCTCCGAAACAAGTCTACACAAAGAGCTTTGATTTGCAGAGTACTATTTTTGCTGCAGAGCGGCGTAAATTCTTTGCAAACCAACAATAGCGTCGCTATATGCTATTTGGGAGAACCCTATTTTACGTAATTTCAAAATCGCTGTTTCTTTAAAATATAGCAAAACACTTCTTTAAAATCGGAAATTTGTTTTATATGTGTAAAATGCACCATGATTTATTTCCAATGTTTGCTATTCAGTTTACTAATATTTCTGAAAACAAAGTTTTAAGTCTTATCTTTTAAGGTGCACAAAAAAGCAGTCGTATTTGAAACATTTTTAATAGATGTTAAATCGAATAAGAATTTTTGTGTTTTTTAAGATCACTGAAACAAAATTTGTTTCCGATAACAAAACATTTTATTTTAAATAAATAATAAAACATTCTAATAACAAAACATTTTATTTTAAATAAATAAATAAATTATTCCTCAAGCAGCTGTTTATCACAATGGTCTGATAGGAACCTTTCAGTTTAATACACCACAAGGAAGATCTGTGAGGAAGACGAAATTTCAGCAGAAAGACAACACAAACATCCATGCTTTATCCAGGGCTCGAACTCAGGTCCCTTTGATCAGTTGCCACGCGCGCTAACCACTCGGCCACTCTTTAGACCGAGACGGTAGTAATGCTAATAATATTAAATGCTAAAGTGAATATGTACTTATTCTTAAATCTATTATTACACTAAAAATACTAGAAGCTAAAAGTGATTGCTGTTCTGAATTTTTCAGTTATATTTTTGGAATAGGAAAGGGCAGCGCCATAGTTAAATATGCAAAGATAGAGAACTGTAGCTCTCAAAATAATTTTGTCTAGATTTCGTCTAATTTTAAGCCATTCTCCGACTCACGAACAGTTTCCCATGGAGGTCACATTACCCCATTAATAAATTAAATTAATTAAAGCAGCTGCTTGCCACAGCCGAACCAAATGGAGCTGCCAGACCACCTTCACCAAGTCTCCTCAACAAGCAACTTTATGTGCAAATAAAATTAGAACAGTTTAAGGGTGGGAAAATCAGTTCATTGAATACCATCAGCGACTTAAATGTATTTACAGTTATTGTTTGCTCATGAAAGATATTCATTTTCGAAATAGCTGAAAGACTATCGTATTAAATCAATTGTTTCAATCAGTATGCAGCATCGATTTAAGCATTCTTTGACGGATTCATACGTATACCCAACCATTGTTTGCACTTTGGCAATAGGGCATAGAGTACATTATCAGCAGATCTTGTTAATTTCTCTTGTTGTGAAATGTTTTAATATTAAAAAAGTTAGATGTTAACAAGAATGACCCAAGTAACAGTTGAGAAGAAACGCTTCCTATCAAGAGACTGAATGCAAATATCCAAAGGTTTCACATTGCTATGCATCCAATTACCCTTTGGCATTGTGGGGTTTTGACAGAGTCACCTCGTGAGGCCATAAAAAATAAGGGAGCAAGGATACTAAGTCAGTAATCCGCCAGGCTCGAAATATGCAGTTCCCAGTTTCGACTCACAGTGCACCAGTATTTAGATTGCAAAACTCCCCGCCCTGCCCATGGTCAGTGTGGACATCGATGGCCTTGGGAAGTCCACTGTCCATCGGATGGAATATTAAACCATGGCCAGTGTGCAGGAGAGTGAGCCATGCTCTGTGCATGTTAAAGAGCACGCTTGATGGGAGGCTATCATCTATCTCCCAACAGCTGTCCAGTGGGTCACCTCCCCCAACTTCTGAACCTTGGGGATCCTTGTGGCCTGACCATTTAGCCCATTGTACGCAGAAAACCCTTTCAGTGTAAACTCAGAGATAAACAACTCAAATCAAAGATTTCATTAAAAAAAAACCTTGGTTTCCTTAGTCATTTAGAATGCACAAACAAATGTTTTGAGCTTTAAATCTGATAATGTTTCAATAACAGTGTTTGAAACATTGTAATTCTAAAAGAAAAAAACATTGGGTAACATACGATTAAACTATGGAAGGAATATTTTTATATATTGAGAAAATGGGTAACTCTAAAAAAAAAGTTAGTTTCTAAACGTTAAAACTTTTCGAAATAAACATCAAAAGAATGCCAGTGATTTCCAGTCACAGTGTATTGCCCTAAAAATCTCCCTACAAGGAAATTCTAAGTAAAATCAATAAAGTTCCCTATTTTATTCCCATAGACTATGGGTTCTCAACGTGGGGTACACGGCAAAATTTTAAGGGGTATGCCGTGAGAGCTCAAAAGTCGCTAGATCTAGTAGAAAAGTCAGTATTTTATTTTATTCCCATTGTTATACTAATAACTATAGTTTTACCTTTTTATAGAAGGGATTTTATTTATTTTTACGCCAGTTAC
This sequence comes from Ryuthela nishihirai, assembly GCA_038380435.1. NCBI lineage: Eukaryota > Metazoa > Arthropoda > Arachnida > Araneae > Heptathelidae > Ryuthela > Ryuthela nishihirai. The sequence goes on along the minus strand of JAWZYU010001324.1, from coordinate 10,458 downwards.
ATACACATTTCTAGGGGTTACGTGAAGCATAAAAGGTTGAGAACTACTGCCATAGACAATGTCAAGCAGGATTTTGTAAGAATTCGTGTGCAGTGGCCAGATGCAGCAGATATAGCTCAGGACAGATATGCTTGGAGAACTAAAATGCATGGTCTGTTTGGACCTGGTTGGACCTCCGTAGTCCATGGCTACTTCAGGATGATCATGACGTAAGATGTTCTGAAAATTCTTAATTATTGGAGCAAGGTAAGAAGTATAGGAAGAAAATGAAGGATTTGGGAAGTGGGAGTTGATTTGGGAGTTCAACACACCAGTTCATGCAACCTTATTACCTACGGGAAGCGTGAAAATTCTGTGGTTTGGCAACAGATATATTTTAGGTTATGTTGCACTTATTTTCGTTGCATGTGCACGCTGAATGGCAAGCTGTGACATTCAATTTTTCTCCAGTAGAGAGAATACCAATTAGGAATCCCCAATCCTCTCATATTCCTCAAAGGTTTGTAAATCACGAAAATATGGATATGGAAAAGCGGAAACAGGTAATAATTCTGACGGTAAACAACATCTGATCTTCCAACAACCAACCATACCGTTTACTAGTCAAGTCATTACAGGAGATTAGAAAGGGATTACCATTTAGAATTACTACATGATTAGCCGTTAGTCACCTTGAAATTAATGTGGAGACTATGCATATGAGGGATTGCTCTCTCTACTTATGCAGTGTTAGCTGAAAATTGGTGAAGTTGGGCACAGTCTCTGTCTATTTTTATACTCATGCATTATAATCAATTGGAGCAAGTGGTTTCGGCTCCCTCAAACTGGTTATGAAATCTTTCTAGCGAGCCTGTGGCATCACAAATCAAAGTTCGCAAAGAACAGAGAAAAATGCATCTATTAATCAAAAAACTATATGGAATTTGTGTCAAATTATTAGATTCTGACCTTATTATATAAACTGTATATAGTTTGAATGAAAGGTGATTTATAATTAAAAATGTACTATTTCTACTTTTTCTTCATGATTCAGATTTTCCCAATAGAGCTCCAGTTATGAAACATCAGGCATCATATCTCTAGTTATCAAAAAACTAATGCATTAAATTTGTAAACGATATTCAATTTGTGCTTTAAGGAGTCAAAAAGGACAATTTTGAGAAAAAGAAAAGAAAATGTAAAGATAATTAAATTGGAACGAGCAGGACAGAGTCTACTGTACAGAACTGAAAAATTCTTTCGATTGTGAAAGTTACTTGGCATTGGAATTCACTGGTGCGGTGATAAACTTAATGCTACTCCAAAATATGTCATTTGCTGTGATGCACTGCCCACTGAAGCAATGGTGCTTATTAAACTAAAACGCCATTTCTCGATGAAACATAGTCAATTCTTTCACAAACTTTGGAACTACATTGAGAAACTTTTAAATATTAGAAAACAAAAATGTGTGACCTTTACTAAAAGAATAATATTTTGAAAGAAAAGTCATGAAACCAGCTATTTAAATACAGGATTTGATATCTAAAAAGATAAAACATCTCTCATAGAATCACAGAGACATGGGTACTTCCATCTTAAATGCTGCAGTAAAGATAAATGTTGGAAGTGAAGTTGATGGATTCATTACACTCCAATTGACATTGAAGAAAAATGTCTGGGGGAGAGTAACCAAAAAACAAAAACAAAAAAAAGGCAAAATATATACTAACAAAGCATGCTGGCGAATTATTTAATTTGTAAACTATCATCGCCAACAATTAGCAGCTAGTTGTTGGAATAAATACATGATTTGCACCAATAGATTCAAGGGCAGCGTCTACTTCGGAGACCCTTGAGTATCTGGGTTCTCTCTACTGCTATCAGGGACATGAACCTGGGTGTCCCAGCGTTCATTCGAGTGGTCAATTGCTGCACTGCTAGCGTCGTTTGCCCTTTAGCAGTCGACGGAAGCGACGTTCTCCTTTGGGGTTGATAACCTTTGGGGCTCCACAATTATGACGTTTGGAGGTACTCGGTGTGCCAGCAGTCCATTCTTGATATACCCTTACTACAGCACCTCTTGAACAGCCCACAAAGTCTGCTGTTTACGGGGGTGTGGGTGGCTCAGTTGGTAGCGTGCCAGGCTCGTAATCTGTAGTTCCCAGGTTCGAGTCCCAGCTGGGTCAGCGTTGAGATTTATCTCCGCAAAATTCCCCACCCTGCCCACGGTCAGTAGGGGTCACCGATGGGCTTGGAAAGGCCGCCGTCCGTCGGATGGGACGTTAAGCCGTGGCCCCGTGTGTGGGAGAGCCATACCCTGTGCACGTTAAAGAACACGCTGGATGGCCTTGACGGGAGGCTGCCATCTTCTCCCAACAACTGTTCCAGTGGGTCCCCTCCCCCAACCTTCTCTGAGCCATCGGGGTCTATGTGACCTGGCCATTTAGCCCATGGTGTGCAAAAAAGTGCCACTCAGAGGTAAAACAACCAAACTTTAAAGAACACGCTGGATGGCCTTGACGGGAGGCTACCATCTGTCTCCCAACAGCTGTTCCAGTGGGTCCCCTCGCCCAACCTTCTCTGATCCTTCGGGGTCCATGTGACCTGGCCATTTAGCCCATGGTGTGCAAAAAAGTGCCGCTCAGAGGTAAAACAACCCAACCCAACTCTGCTGTTTACGAGATGCTTCCATCCTTGGCATGGTAACTGGTGATCATTCCTTTTGGAAAATCCATCAAATGAATACCTCTGCCCATTATGCTCACGTTATGCACAATGGGTCATCTGTCCTGGCCGGCAGCTTATATCTCCGTGTGGTCGATCTTGTCATATGCACTCTGTGACGCGCCTGAGTGGGCACACTGTGATTCTGTGGGTGGTCATATTATTCTGATATGACTGTGTAGTCTCCACATTAATTTCATGGTGACTAATGGCTAATCATGAAGTAATTCTAAAGGGTAATCCCTTTCTAATCTTCTGTAATGACTTGACTGGTAAACAGTACGGTTTGTTGGGAAGATAAGGTGTTCTGTGACTGTTAGAATTCTTTCTTGTTTCCTTTTTTTCATATTCATATTTTCGTGTTTTACAAGTCGGTAGCGCGCCAGGCTCGTAATCTGTAGTTCCCAAGTTCGAGTCCCAGCTGGGTCAGCGTTCAGATTTATCTTCGCAAAATTCCCCACCCTGCCCACGGTCAGTAGGGGACACCGATGGGCTTGGAAAAGCCGCCGTCCGTCGGATGGGACGTTAAGCCGTGGCCCCGTGTGCGGGAGAGCCATACCCTGTGCACGTTAAAGAACACGCTGGATGGCCTTGACGGGAGGCTATCATCTGTCTCACAACAGCTGTTCCAGTGGGTCCCCTCCAACAACCTTCTCTGAGCCTTTGGGGTCCATGTGACCTGGCCATTTCGCCCATGGTGTGGAAAAAAGTGCCGCTCAGAGGTAAAACAACCCAACCTCTGAGTGAACGTTTTTTGCGTACAATGGGCTAAATGGCCAGGTGAGAAGGATCCCCAAGGTTCAGAGAAGGTTGAGGGAGGGGACCCACTGAATAGCTGTTGGGAGATAGATGATAGCCTCCCATCAAGGCCATCCAGCGTGTTCTTTAAAGTTGGGTTGTTTTACCTCTGAGTGGCACTTTTTTGCACACCATGGGCTAAATGGCCAGGTCACATGGACCCCGAAGGCTCAGAGAAGGTTGGGGGAGGCGACCCACTGGAACAGCTGTTGGGAGACAGATGGTAGCCTCCCCTCAAGGCCATCCAGCGTGTTCTTTAACGTTGGGTTGTTTTACCTCTGAGTGGCACTTTTTTGCACACCATGGGCTAGTGTGCTCTTTATAACATGCACAGTGTATGTTAAAGAGCATATGTAACTTGTAAACAAGAGTATGATGTCAATCATAAGAATTCATCTCAGAATTAAAACTTAAAAAATAAGCATTACTCAAGCCATTTAATAAAATTAGAATATGTTTTAGAATTTTGTGGAAATAGTTCTCTCAATAATTGTCAGTTTTACACAAGTTTGTTCTTAGGCCTGTCTTTGCTGCTGTTTATTATTCGAGCTTCCATAGCTCTCTAAATACCGAACAAATATTGTTGAAAATCTAGATTTAGATGGATTTGAATGAGATTTAAATTTATCTTGTCCTATTTCTCTATAAAAACCTTAGTGCAGAAATTATGGATTTTCGACTTTCACTCCCTATTGACTTAGGGGTGGAGGTGGCTCAGTCGGTAGCGCGCCAGGCTCGTAATCTGTAGTTCCCAGGTTCGAGTCCCAGCTGGGTCACCGTTGAGATTTATCTCCGCAAAATTCCCCGCCCTGCCCACGGTCATTAGGGGACACTGATGGGCTTGGAAATGCCGCCTTTCGTCCGATGGGACGTTAAGCCGTGGCCCTGTGTGCGGGAGAGAAATACCCTGTGCACGTTAAAGAACACGATGGATGGCCTTGACGGAAGACTACCATCTGTCTCCCAACAGCTGTTCCAGTGGGTCCCCTCCCCCAACCTTCTCTGAACCTTCGGGGTCCTTGTGACCTGGCCATTTAGCCCGTGGTATGAAAAAAAGTGCCGCTCAGAGGTAAAACAACCCAACGTTAAAGAACACGCTGGATGGTCTTGACGGGAGGCTACCATCTGTCTCCTAACAGCTGTTCCAGTGGGTCCCCTTCCCCAACCTTCTCTGAGCCTTCGGGGTCCACGTGACCTGGCCATTTAGCCCATGGTGTGCAAAAAAGTGCCGCTCAGATGTAAAACAACCCAACGTTAAAGAACACGCTGGATGGCCTTGGCGGGAGGCTACCATCTGTCTCCCAACAGCTGTTCCAGTGGGTCCCCTTCCCCAACCTTCTCTGACCTTCGGGGTCCATGTGATCTGGCCATTAAGCCCATGGTGTGTAAAAAAGTGCCGCTCAGAGGTAAAACAACCCAACGTTAAAGAACACGCTGGATGGCCTTGACGGGAGGCTACCATCTGTCTCCCAACAGCTGTTCCAGTGGGTCCTCTTCCCCAACCTTCTCTGAGCCTTCGGGGTTCATGTGACCTGACCATTTAGCCCATGGTGTGCAAAATAGTGCCGCTCAGAGGTAAAACTACCCAACGTTAAAGAACACGCTGGATGGCCTTGACGGGAGGTTACCATCTGTTTCCCAACAGCTGTTCCAGTGGGTCCCCTTCCCCAACCTTCTCTGAGCCTTCGGGGTCCATGTGACCTGACCATTTAGCCCATGGTGTGCAATAAAGTGCCGCTCAGAGGTAAAACAACCCAACCCAACCCCATTGACTTAACATGGGAGTGTTAAGTGAATGGGGAATCAAAAATCTGTCCAGTATCTGTATGTAAATATCAGAGGCTTAACTTTTGGAATGAGCAAAATAGTTTCAAATTCGAAGTGTTCAATGTTCCTTTTGACACAGCCATTACGTTGATAAAAAGGAATTTTATGAGTTTAAATAAGATCGTTGACAAATCCGTCTCTCTGCATCCAAAAACTTGATAAGCAGTAACTGACAGGGAGTAAGCAATGCTGCAGAGTTTCCCAACAGGGTTGGGTTGTTTTACCTCTGAGCGGCACTTTTTTGCACACCATGGGCTAAATGGCCAGGTCACATGGACCCCGAAGGCTCAGAGAAGGTTGGGGGAGGGGACCCACTGGAACAGCTGTTGGGAGACAGATGGTAGCCTCCCGTCAAGGCTATCCAGCGTGTTCTTTAACGTTGGGTTGTTTTACCTCTGAGCGGCACTTTTTTTGCACACTATGGCCTTAATGGCCAGGTCACAAGGACCCCAAGGCTCAGAGAAGGTTGGGGGAGGGGACCCACTGGAACAGCTGTTAGGAGACAGATGGTAGTCTCCAGTCAATGCCATCCAGCGTGTTCTTTAACGTGCATAGGGTATGGCTCTCCCGCACACGGACCACGGCTTAACGTCCATCCGACGGACGGCGGCCTTTCCAAGCCCATCGGTGTCCCCTACTGACCGTGGACAGGGCGAGGAATTTTGCGGAGATAAATCTCAACGCTGATCCAGCTGGGACTCGAACCTGGGAACTACAGATTACGAGCCTGGCACGCTACCGACCGAGCCACCCCCGCCCCTCCCAACAGGGAATATTAATCCTACTTAAAGTCTTCATTTGGTGTTCAGTAATCTATCATTAGGACTAGCCTTGAAACTAGATATAGCGAAAACTTCTACCATAGCGGAAGTACCTAATTTATTAATTATTCAAAATTCTGTTTTTTTAAAGCTTTTCCAGATATTCCAGATGTTTTGTGAATTACATTTTTTTGGGGGACCCCCTGAGCTCAGGGCTCTGGTGCTGAGGCACCAGTGGATTAGATGCCTCTGTTTGTACTATATATTCTCATGCTACTCTTAATCATCTGCCAAAATATCAATTTTACGCCAAGATTTTACGTCTTTTTATATCAAGAGTTATGGCAACGACAGACACAAAGAGAGAGATATCTGCTTTTATTATTATAGATGTCAAAAAAGTTTTCGATAAATATTAAAGTTTTAAGTAATTTTAATTTATAAACAATCACTTTTATGACATTTTAAGCACCCCACATCAGCCTAAAAAACTGATAGTTCAAGAAAAAGGTAATATGATATTTATTTCGCTCATTGAACGGTAAATTTATAAATAAATAAATACCCTCTCAAGCAGCTGCTTGCCACAGAGGTCTGACAGGAGCCTGTCAGTTTATATGCCATAGTAGAAGGTCTGAGAGGATGGCAGGACCTCAGCAGAGAAACGACACAAACAGCCATGCCTTACCCGGGTCTCGAACCCAGGTCTCGAACCCAGGTCTCTTAGATCAGCAGCGAAGCGCGCTAACCACTCGGCCATGGGACGACTGTTAAATTTATAGGCCCGATGAAACGTATGATTTCGGGATGTCTTCCATTACTTGTATACAATAGCAAAAAGTACCATTGCATTGATGCACATGCCTTATAAAATCAAAATTTATGTTGCAGAGTCTTCGGCATTCCTTTTCGTTAATACAAGGCTCCACATAGCGTTTTGTTCGAACTATATGTTCGTCATTTCCCATTGAAATATATGGTTTTAATTTCTTTGAACTAACAATACCAGTTCGGACCAAAAGCAATTTGCTAGATTTGGATGTCGCCTGGAAAGTGTGTTGTTTGAGAGTTTCGTGGTGAATCCAAGGGTCTTCACCTGATGTTTCTTTCATATTATTTTCAAAACCGATGTTTGTTTTCAGGGAATTTTCGGCTTCAACATCTGTTGCAGGCGTTTTCCTGTAGGAGGAAGGGATCTTCCGATAGAGACGGAGCAATTTCTGTTTCTCAGCGGGAACTGTTGAAAAGAGATCTAAAAAAAAAAACAAGGAATTATATTAGCAAATTCAATCATTCTGATGGAAGCTCTTACGGTTGGGTTGGGTTGTTTTACCTCTGAGCGGCACTTTTTTGCACACCATGAGCTAAATGGCCAGGTCACATAGACCCCGAAGGCTCAGAGAAGGTTGGGGGAGGGGACCCACTGGAACAGCTGTTGAGAGACAGATGGTAGCCTCCCGTCAAGGCCATCCAGCGTGTTCTTTAACGTTGGGTTGTTTTACCTCTGAGCACTTTTTGCACACCATGGGCTAAATGGCCAGGTCACATGGACCCCGAAGGCTCAGAGAAGGTTGGGGGAGGGGACCCACTGGAACAGCTGTTGGGAGACAGATGGTAGCCTCCCATCAAGGCCATCCAGCGTGTTCTTTAACGTTGGGTTGTTTTACCTCTGAACGGCACTTTTTTGCACACCATGAGCTAAATGGCCAGGTCACATGGACCCCGAAGGCTCAGAGAAGGTTGGGGGAGGGGACCCACTGGAACAGCTGTTGGGAGACAGATGGTAGCCTCCCGTCAAGGCCATTCAGCGTGTTCTTTAACTTGCGCAGGGAATGGGCTCTCCCGCACGCGGGGCCACGGCTTAACGTCCCATCCGACGAACGTAGGCCTTTCCAAGCCCATCGGTGTCCTCTACTGACCGTTTGCAGGGCAAATTACGAGCTTGGCGCGATACCAACTGAGCCACCCCCGCCCCCTGTCCGTGGAGCAGAAAAGGCTGGAAACCACTGATATATAATATAACTCAGTGGTGAAGCGTCAATGGAAGCAAATGAGCATTGCTTCTACTTATATTTTGCCATTGGATTTTAAATATCTATACCAGGAATGGATTACGACCATATAATTACTTATTTAAAATCCGGAAAAACTTAAACTTTGATATATACACAGTCGTATCAGAATAATATGACCACCTACCATATCATATGTATGGTAGATGGTCATATTATTCTGATATGACTGTTGGGTTGGGTTGATTTACCTCTGAGCGGCAGTTTTTTGCACACCATGGGCTAAATGGCCAGGTCACATGGACCCCGAAGGCTCAGAAAAGGTTGGGGGAGGGGACCCACTGGAACAGCTGTTGGGAGACAGATGGTAGCCTCCCGTCAAGGCCATCCAGTGTGTACTTTAACCTTGGGTTGTTTTACCTCTGAGCGGCACTTTTTTGCACACCATGGGCTAAATGGCCAGGTCACATGGACCCCGAAGGCTCAGAGAAGGTTGGGGGAGGGGACCCACTGGAACAGCTGTTGGGAGACAGATGGTAGCCTCCCGTCAAGGCCATCCAGTGTGTTCTTTAACCTTGGGTTGTTTTACCTCTGAGCGGCACTTTTTTGCACACCATGGGCTAAATGGCCAGGTCAAATGGACCCCGAAGGCTCAGAGAAGGTTGGGGGAGGGGACCCACTGGAACAGCTGTTGGGAGACAGATGGTAGCCTCCCGTCAAGGCCATCCAGTGTGTACTTTAACCTTGGGTTGTTTTACCTCTGAGCGGCACTTTTTTGCACACCATGGGCTAAATGGCCAGGTCAAATGGACCCCGAAGGCTCAGAGAAGGTTGGGGGAGGGGACCCACTGGAACAGCTGTTGGCAGACAGATGGTAGCCTCCCGTCAAGGCCATCCAGCGTGTTCTTTAACGTTGGGTTGTTTTACCTCTGAGTGGCACTTTTTTGCACACCATGGGATAAATGGCCAGGTCACATGGACCCCGAAGGCTCAGAGAAGGTTGGGGGGAGGGACCCACTGGAACAGCTGTTAGGAAACAGATGGTAGCCTCCCGTCAAAGCCATCGAGCGTGTTCTTTAACGTGCACAGGGTATGGCTCTCTCCCGCACACGGGGCCACGGTTTAACGTCCCATCCGACGGACGGCGGCCTTTCCAAGCCCATCGGTGTCCCCTACTGACCGTGGGCAGGGCGGGGAATTTTGCGGAGATAAATCTCAACGCTGACCCAGCTGGGACTCGAACCTGGGAACTACAGATTACGAGCCTGGCGCGCTACCGACTGAGCACCCCCGCCCCCTGATATGACTGTGTATTATCCAATTCTTTAACATATACATAAATGACAATGGAAAATTAGACCGCCCCCCCCCGAATTTTATATCTATAAAATAAAAATGAGTTGGGTTTGAGACAGTATCATACAATATTTGATAAATTACAATTTCTGTTTATAATAAATTAAAGCTTTATGATCGATTTTTCGATCTTAGAAAAAAGAAATACCTGAAAGGTAAAGGAGGCAACAGCACACAAAAATTGGATGACATTTCCTCGAGAACATTTCTAAGGAGAAAAAAGTTTTTATTATATGACATTCTCAGGGGAAAAAAGTTTTTATTATTTAAATATTCCTATAGAAAACGAAAATATGTTATTATATGAATATTCCTGAGAAAAAGATTTTACTATGCAAACTTTGCCATGGGAAAAGAAAAAAATTTCCTATATGAACATTCCTAAAGAGAAAGAAAAGTTTCTGCTCTATGACTTTTCTACGGAGAAAGAAATTTTCTTGCTATATGAACATTCCTAAGGAAAAGGAAGTTTCTAATCTATGAACATTCCTAGGGGGGGGGGGGGGGGGAAACAAGGGTTTCTACGAACATTCCTAGTTCTATGAACATTCCAGTTCTATGAACATTCCTAGAGAAATAGAAAGGTTTCTACTATATGAACATTCCTAAGGAGAAAGAAAAGTTTCTGCTATATGACTTTTCCACGGAGAAAGAAATTTTCTTGCTATATGAACATTCCTAAGGAAAAGAAAGTTTCTAATCTATGAACATTCCTAAGGGGGGGGGGGAACAAGGGTTTCTACGAACATTCCTAGTTCTATGAACATTCCTAGAGAAATTGAAAGGTTTTTACTATGTGAACATTCCTAAGGAGAAAGAAAAGTTTCTGCTATATGAACTTTTCTACGGAGAAAGAAATTTTCTTGCTATATGAACATTCCTAAGGAAAAGAAAGTTTCTAATCTATGAACATTCCTAGGGGGGGGGGGGGACAAGGGTTTCTACGAACATTCCTAGTTCTATGAACATTCCTAGAGAAATTGAAAGGTTTTTACTAT